>JAPZAG010000859.1:0-48697 GCA_027475135.1 Bactrocera correcta | reverse complement strand
ATAAAAGCTTGCGGAATTTACCCAAATATACTGCCGTTATGCCGTTATGGCTTTATGTAAACTTCAGTAAGATAAAGGAGGTTAATTAACCTAAATATGCTAAACCAGTTATTTGAAGCATTTCGATATCGATTGCTAAATGCGTATATACAGCAAAACCGAATTTATACCTAAATATAAGATTACGGAATTCTTCTAAATGCACTGTCGTTAGGCCTCCATGGCTTTATATCACCTTCATTACGTTAAAGAAGGTTAATTATTTTAAATATGTTAAACTAATGATTTGAAGAATTTCAATATCGATTGCTAAATGCGAATATACAACAAATTGGGTTTTTATATCTAAATATAAGATTACGGAATTCTTCGAAATACACTGCCGTTATGCCGTTATGGCTTTATATAAATTTCAGTACGTTAAAGAAGGTTAATTTACTTAAATATGCTAAACTAATGATTTGAAGCATTTCGATATCGATTGCTAAATGTGTATGTACAACAAAATCGACTTTATACCTAAATATGTCAACTTCAGTTCGCTAAAGGAGGTTTATTAACTTAAATATGTTAAACCAGTTATCTGAAGCATTTCGATATCGATTGCGAAATATATATATACAAGAAAATCGACTTTATACCTAAATATAAGATTACGGAATTTTTCCCACATGTACTGCCGTTATGCCGACATGGCTTTATATCACCTTCAATACGTTAAAGAAGGTTAATTATTTTAAATATGTTAAACTAATGGTTTGAAGCATTTCGATATCGATTGCTAAATGTGTAAATGAAAGAAAATCGACTTTATACCTAAAAATAAAATTATAACTTTACGGAATTATTCTAAATGCACTGGCGTTATACCGTTAAGGCTTTATGTAGAATTCAGTAAGCTAAAAAGCGTTTATTATTTTAAATATGTTAAACTAATGATTTGAAGCATTTCGATATCGATAGCTAAATGCATATATACAAGAAAATCGACTTTATACCTAAATATGAAATTACGGAATTCTTCTACATGCACTGCCGTTATGCCGCCATGGCCATATGCCAACTTCAGATCGTTAAAGAAGGTTTATTAACTTAAATATGTTAAACTTATGAGATGGAGCATTTCGATATCGATTGCTAAATGTGTATATACAAAAAAACCGACTTTTTACCTTATTATAAGATTACGGAATTCATCCAAATGCACTGCCGTTATACCGTTATGGCTTTATGTAACCTTCAGTAAGTTAAAGAAGGTTAATTAACTTAAATATGTAAAACTTATGATTTGAAGCATTTTGCTGTCGATTGCTAAATGTGTATATACAAGAAAACCGACTTTATACCTAAATATAAGATAACGTAATTCTTCTAAATGCACTGCCGTTATACCGCCATGGCTTTACATCACCTTCATTACGTTAAAGAAGGTTAATTATTTTAAATATGTTAAATCAATGATTTGAAGAATTTCGATATCGATTGCTAAATGCGTATATACAACAAATTCGGCTTTATATCTAAATATAAGATTACGTAATTCTTCTAAATGCACTGCCGTTATGCCGTTAAGGCTTTTATAGACTTCAGTAAAATAAAGATGTTTAATTAACTTAAATATAGTAAACTAATGATTTGAAGCATTTCCGTATCGATTGCTAAATGTGTATAAACAACAAAATCGACTTTATACTTAAATATAAGATTTCGGAATTCTTCTACATGCACTGCCGTTATGCCGCCATGGCTTTATGTTAACTTCAGTGCGTTAAAGAAGCTTTAATAACTTAAATATATTAAACTTATGATTTGAAGCATTTCGATATCGATCGCTAAATGAGTATATACAACAAAATCGTCTTTATACTTAAATATAAGATTACGGAATTCTTCTAAATCCACTGCAGTTATACCGTTAAGGCTTTATGTGAACTTCAGTAAGATAAAGAAGGTTAATTAACCTAAATATGCTAAACCAGTTATTTGAAGCATTTCGATATCGATTGCTAAATGCGTATATACAACAAATTCGGCTCCATATCTAAATATAAGATTACGGAATTCTTCGAAATACACTGCCGTTATGCCTTTATAGACTTCATATGGCTTATGTTATGGCTTTATATAAATTTCAGTACGCTAAAGAAGGTTAATTTACTTAAATATACTAAACAAATGATTTGAAGCATTTCGATATTGATTGCTAAATGTGGATGTACAAGAAAATCGATTTTATACCTAAATAAAAGATAACGGAATTCAGCCAAACATACTGCCGTTATGCCGTTATGGCTTTATGTAAACTTCAGTAAGATAGAGGGGGTTAATTAACCTAAATATGCTAAACCAGTTATATGAAGCATTTCGATATCGATTGCTAAATGCCTATATACAACAAAATCGAACTTATACCTAAATATAAGATTACGGAATTTTTCTAAATGCACTGTCGTTATGCCGCCATGGCTTTATATCACCTTCATTACGTTAAAGAAGGTTAATTAACTTAAATATGTTAAACTAATGATTTGAAGATTTTCGATATCGATTGCTAAATGTGTAAATACAAGAAAATCGACTATATACCTAAATATAAAATTATAACATTTTGGAATTCTTCTAAATGCACTGCCGTTATACCGTTAAGGCTTTATGTAGACTTCAGTAAGCTAAAAAATATTTATTAACTTAATATGTTAAACTAATGATTTGAAGCATTTTGATATCGGTAGCTAAATGTGTATATACCAGAAAATCAACTTTATACCTAAATATAAGATTACGCAATTCTTCTACATGCACTACCGTTATGCCGCCATGGCTATATGCAAACTTCAGATCGTTAAAAAAGGTTTATTAACTTAAATATGTTAAACTAATGAGTTGAACCATCTCGATATCTATTGCTAAATGTGTATATACAACAAAATCGACTTTATTCCTAGATATAAGATTACGGAATTCTTCCAAATGCACAGCCGTTATACCGTTACGGCTTTATGTAAACTTCAGTAAGAAAAAGAAGGATAATTAACTTAAATATGTTAAACTAATGATTTGAAGCATATCGATATCGATTGCTAAATGTGTATATATTTACTGTATACCTAAATATAATATTACGGAATTCTTCCAAATGCACTGCCGTTATGGCTTTATGTAAACTTCAGTAAGATAAAGAAGGTTAATTAACTTAAATATGCTAAACCAGTTATTTGAAGCATTTCGATATCGATTTCTAAATGCGTATATACAACAAAATCGACTTTATACCTAAATATAAGATTACGGAATTCTTCTAAATGCACTGTCGTTATACCGCCATGGCTTTATATCACCTTCATTACGTTAAAGAAGGTTAACTAACTTAAATATGTTAAACTAATGATTTGAAGCATTTCGATATCGATAGCTAAATGTGTATATACAAGAAAATGGACTTTTTACCTAAATATAAAATTATAACATTACGTAATTCTTCTAAATGCACTGCCGTTATACCGTTAAGGCTTTATGTAGGCTTCAGTATGCTAAAAAATGTTTATTAACTTAATATGTTAAACTTATGATTTGAAGCATTTCGATATCTATAGCTAAATGTGTAAATGCAAGAAAATCGACTTTATACCTAAATATAAGATTACGGAATTCTTCCACATGTACTGTCGTTATGGCTTTATATCAACTTCAATACGATAAAGAAAGTTAATTAATTTAAATATGTTAAACTAATGATTTGAAGCATTTCGATATCGCTTGCTAAATGTGTATGTAAAAGAAAATCGCATTTATACCTAAACATAAGATTACGGAATTCTTCTAAATGCACTGTCGTTATGCCGCCATGGCTTTATATCACCTTCATTACGTTAAAGAAGGTTAACTAACTTAAATATGTTAAACGAATGATTTGAAGCATTTCGATATCGATATCTAAATGTGTATATAAAAGAAAATCGACTTTATACCTAAATATAATATTACGGAATTCTTCCAAATGTACTGTCGTTATGGCTTTATATCAACTTCAATACGTTAAAGAAGGTTAACTAACTTAAATATGTAAAACTAATGATTTGAAGCATTTCGATATCGCTTGCTAAATGAGTATAGAAGTTAATATTGAAGTTGATATAAAGCCTAAGCGGTATAACGGCAGTGCATTTAGAAGAATTCCGTAATCTTATATTTAGGTATAAAGTCGATTTTCTTGTATATACGCATTTAGCTATCGATATCGAAATGCTTCAAATCATTAGTTTAACATATTTAAGTTAATAAACCTTCTTTAAGGAACGGAAGTTGGCTTAAAGCCATGGCGGCGTAACGGCAGTGCATTTAGAAGAATTCCGTAATCTTATATTTAGGTATAAAGTCGATTTTCTTTTATATACACATTTAGATATCGATATCGAAATGCTTCAAATCATTCGTTTAACATATTTAAGTTAGTTAACCTTCTTTAACGTAATGAAGGTGATATAAAGCCATGGCGGCATAACGACAGTGCATTTAGAAGAATTCCGTAGTCTTATGTTTAGGTATAAATTCGATTTTCTTTTACATACACATTTAGCAAGCGATATCGAAATGCTTCAAATCATAAGTTTAACATATTTAAATTAATTAACTTTCTTTATCGTATTGAAGTTGATATAAAGCCATAACGACAGTACATGTGGAAGAATTCCGTAATCTTATATTTAGGTATAAAGTCGATTTTCTTGTATTTACACATTTAGCTATAGATATCGAAATGCTTCAAATCATTAGTTTAACATATTCAAGTTAATTAACCCTCTCTGTCTTACTGAAGTCTACATAAAGCCTTAACGGCATAACGGCAGTGCATTTAGAAGAATTCCGTAATCTTATGTTTAGGTATAAATTCGATTTTCTTTTACATACACATTTAGCAAGCGATATCGAAATGCTTCAAATCATTAGTTTAACATATTTAAGTTAGTTAACCTTCTTTAACGTATTGAAGTTGATACAAAGCCATGGCGGCATAACGACAGTGCATTTAGAAGAATTCCGTAATCTTATATTAGGTATAAAGTCGATTTTCTTGTATATACACATTTAGCTATAGATATCGAAATGCTTCAAATCATTAGTTTAACATATTAAGTTAATAAACATTTTTTAGCATACTGAAGCCTACATAAAGCCTTAACGGTATTACGGCAGTGCATTTAGAAGAATTCCGTAATGTTATAATTTTATATTTAGGTAAAAAGTCCATTTTCTTGTATATACACATTTAGCTATCGATATCGAAATGCTTCAAATCATTAGTTTAACATATTTAAGTAAGTTAACCTTCTTTAACGTAATGAAGGTGATATAAAGCCATGGCGGCATAACGGCAGTGCATTTAGAAGAATTCCGCTATCGTATATTTATGTATAAAGTCGATTTTGTTGTATATACACATTTAGCAATCGACATCGAAATGCTTGAACTCATTAGTTTAACATATTTAAGTTAATTAAGCTTCTTTAACGTATTGAAGTTGATATAAAGCCATGGCGGCATAACGACAGTACATTTGGAAGAATTCCGTAGTCTTATATTTAGGCATAAAGTCGATTTTCTGGTATATATGCATTAAGCAGTCGATATCGAAATGCTTCAAATAACTGGTTTAACATATTTTTATTAATAAACCTTCTTTAACGAACTGAAGTTGGCTTAAGGCCATGGCGGCATAACGGCAGTGCATTTAGAAGAATTCCGTAATCTTATATTTAGGTAAAAAGTCGATTTTCTTGTATATACACATTCAGCTATCGATATCGAAATGCTTCAAATCATTAGTTTAACATATTTAAGTTAATTAACCTTCTTTAACGAACGGAAGTTGGCATAAAGCCATGGCGGCATAGCGGTAGTGCATTTAGAAGAATTCCGTAATCTTATATTTAGGTATAAAGCCGATTTTCTTGTATATACGCATTTAGCTATCGATATCGAAATGCTTCAAATCATTAGTTTAACATATTTAAGTTAATAACCCTTCTTTAACGAACGGAAGTTGGCTTAAAGCCATGGCGGCATAACGGCAGTGCATTTAGAAGAATTCCGTAATCTTATATTTAGGTATAAAGTCGATTTTATTTTATATACACATTTAGATATCGATATCGAAATGCTTCAAATCATTCGTTTAACATATTTTAGTTAGTTAACCTTCTTTAACGTAATGAAGGTGATATAAAGCCATGGCGGTATAACGACAGTGCATTTAGAAGAATTCCTTAATCTTATGTTTAGGTATAAATTCGATTTTCTTTTACATACACATTTAGCAATCGATATCGAGATGCTTCAAATCATTAGATTAACATATTTAAGTTAATTAACCTTCTTTTTCTTACTGAAGCTTACGTAAAGCCATAACGGTATAACGGCAGTGCATTTGGAAGAATTCCGTAATCTTATATTTAGGTATAAAGTCGATTTTCTTGTATACTCCTTTAGCTATCGATATCGAAATGCTTCAAATCATTCGTTTAACATATTTAAGATCGTTAACCTTCTTTAACGTATTGAAGTTGATATAAAGCCATGGCGGCATAACGACAGTGCATTTAGAAGAATTCCGTTATCCTATATTAGGTATAAAGTCGATTTTCTTGTATATACACATTTAGCTATCGATATCGAAATGCTTCAAATCATTAGTTTAACATATTAAGTTAATAAACATTTTTTAGTATACTGAAGTCTACATAAAGCCTTAACGGTATAACGGCAGTGCATTTAGAAGAATTCCGTAATCTTATATTTAGGTAAAAAGCCGATTTTCTTGTATATACGCATTTAGCTATCGATATCGAAATGCTTCAAATCATTAGTTTAACATATTTAAGTTAATTAACCTTCTTTAACGTATTGAAGGTGATATAAAGCCATGGCGGCATAACGACAGTGCATTTAGAAGAATTCCGTAATCTTATATTTAGGTATAAAGTCGATTTTCTTGTATAAACACATGTAGCAATCGATATCGAAATGCTGCAAATCATTAGTTTAACATATTTAAATTAATTAACCTTCGTTATCTTACTGAAGTTTACATAAAGCCAAAACGGTATAACGCCAGTGCATTTGGAAGAATTCCGTAAACTTATATTTAGGTATAAAGTCGATTTTCTTGTATATACACATTTAGCTATCGATATCGAAATGCTTCAAATCATAAGTTTAACATATTTAAGTTAGTTAACCTTCCTTAACGTAATGAAGGTGATATTAAGCCATGGCGGCATAACGGCAGTGCATTTAGAAGAATTCCGCTATCGTTTATTTATGTATAAAGTCGATTTTGTTGTATATACACATTTAGCAATCGATATCGAAATGCTTCAAATCATTAGTTTAACATATTTAAGTTCGTTAACCTTCTTTAACGTAATGAAGGTGATATAAAGCCATGGCGGCATAACGACAGTGCATTTAGGAGAATTCCGTAATCTTATATATATGTATAAAGTCGATTTTCTTGTATATACACATTTAGCAATCGATATCGAAATGCTTCAAATCATTAGTTTAACATATTTAAGTTCGTTAACCTTCTTTAACGTAATGAAGGTGATATAAAGCCATGGCGGCATAACGACAGTGCATTTAGAAGAATTCCGTAATCTTATATTTATGTATAAAGTCGATTTTTTTGTATATAAACATTCAGCAATCGATATCGAAATGCTTTAAATCATTAGTTTAACATGTTTAAGTTAATAAACCTTCTTTAACGAACGGAAGTTGGCTTATAGCCATGGCGGCAAAACGGCAGTGCATTTAGAAGAATTCCGTAATCTTATATTTAGGCATAAAGTCGATTTTCTTGTATATACACTTTTAGCTATCGATATCGAAATGCTTCAAATCATTAGTTTAACATATTAAGTTAATAAACATTTTTAAGCATACTGAAGTCTACATAAAGCCTTAACGGTATAACGGCAGTGCATTTAGAAGAATTCCGTAATGTTATAATTTTATAGTTAGGTATAAAGTCGATTTTCTTGTATATATACATTTCGCAATCGATATGGAAATGCTTCAGATAACTGGTTTAACATATTTAAGTTAATAAACCTCCTTTAGCGAACTGAAGTTGACATAAAGCCATAACGGCACTGCGTTTGGAAGAATTCCGTAGTCTCATATTTAGGCATAAATTCGATTTTCTTGTATATACACATTTTGCAATCGATATCGAAATGCGTCAAATAACTTGTTTAGCATATTTGTGGGGATTATACCCACGCACTTACAGAGGAGTTTTTCCTTTATTCGAATAAAATTCACGTTTGCGATTTTCTATTGTTTCACACGTTGGAATATAAAAGTTTTTTATTTTATAATGCGGATTAGTATTACAAAAAACGATTTACGATTACTTTACATTTACACGATTAAGATACATAGTTTTAAACAGAGAAAAAAGAGGTTGATAGTTGTGTTTTTCGGTTGTCTGCAGATGGATCCGTCACATGCGCACGGCTAAGCGTTTACTCGACAAGTGTTGTTTGTTGTTCGAAACTTGCGCTTTATGCGAAAAAGGGTTTCAGAGTTGCTCAACCCCACAGCGTTGCTCAACCCCACATATTTAAGTTAATTAACCTTCTTAATCTTACTGAAGTTTACATAAAGCCATCACGGCATAACGGCAGTATATTTATATGAATTCCGTTATCTTATATTTAGGTATAAAGTCGATTTTGTTGTATATACACATTTAGCAATCGATATCGAAATGCTTCAAATCATTAGTTTAACATATTTAAGTTCGTTAACCTTCTTTAACGTAATGAAGGTGATATAAAGCCATGGCGGCATAACGACAGTGCATTTAGGAGAATTCCGTAATCTTATATATATGTATAAAGTCGATTTTCTTGTATATACACATTTAGCAATCGATATCGAAATGCTTCAAATCATTAGTTTAACATATTTAAGTTCGTTAACCTTCTTTAACGTAATGAAGGTGATATAAAGCCATGTCGGCATAACGACAGTGCATTTAGGAGAATTCCGTAATCTTATATATATGTATAAAGTCGATTTTCTTGTATATACACATTTAGCAATCGATATCGAAATGCTTCAAATCATTAGTTTAACATATTTAAGTTCGTTAACCTTCTTTAACGTAATGAAGGTGATATAAAGCCATGGCGGCATAACGACAGTGCATTTAGGAGAATTCCGTAATCTTATATATATGTATAAAGTCGATTTTCTTGTATATACACATTTAGCAATCGATATCGAAATGCTTCAAATCATTAGTTTAACATATTTAAGTTCGTTAACCTTCTTTAACGTAATGAAGGTGATATAAAGCCATGGCGGCATAACGACAGTGCATTTAGAAGAATTCCGTAATCTTATATTTAGGTATAAATTCGATTTTCTTTTACATACACATTTAGCAAGCGATATCGAAATGCTTCAAATCATTAGTTTAACATATTTAAGTTAGTTAACCTTCTTTAACGTATTGAAGTTGATACAAAGCCATGGCGGCATAACGATAGTGCATTTAGAAGAATTCCGTAATCTTATATTAGGTATAAAGTCGATTTTCTTGTATATACACATTTAGCAATCGATACCGAAATGCTTCAAATCATTAGTTTAACATATTAAGTTAATAAACATTTTTTAGCATACTGAAGTCTACATAAAGCCTTAACGGTATAACGGCAGTGCATTTAGAAGAATTCCGTAATCTTATATTTAGGTATAAAGCCGATTTTCTTGTATATACGCATTTAGCTATCGATATCGAAATGCTTCAAATCATTAGTTTAACATATTTAAGTTAATTAACCTTCTTTAACGTATTGAAGGTGATATAAAGCCATGGCGGCATAACGACAGTGCATTTAGAAGAATTCCGTAATCTTATATTTAGGTATAAAGTCGATTTTCTTGTATAAACACATGTAGCAATCGATATCGAAATGCTTCAAATCATTAGTTTAACATATTTAAATTAATTAACCTTCGTTATCTTACTTAAGTTTACATAAAGCCAAAACGGTATATCGCCAGTGCATTTGGAAGAATTCCGTAAACTTATATTTAGGTATAAAGTCGATTTTCTTGTATATACACATTTAGCTATCGATATCGAAATGCTTCAAATCATAAGTTTAACATATTTAAGTTAGTTAACCTTCTTTAACGTAATGAAGGTGATATAAAGCCATGGCGGCATAACGGCAGTGCATTTAGAAGAATTCCGCTATCGTATATTTATGTATAAAGTCGATTTTGTTGTATATACACATTTAGCAATCGATATCGAAATGCTTCAAATCATTAGTTTAACATATTTAAGTTAATTAACCTTCGTTATCTTACTGAAGTTTACCTAAAGCCAAAACGGTATAACACCAGTGCATTTGGAAGAATTCCGTAAACTTATATTTAGGTAAAAAGTCGATTTTCTTCTATACACATTTAGCTATCGATATCGAAATGTTTCAAATCATTCGTTTAACATATTTAAGATCGTTAACCTTCTTTAACGTAATGAAGGTGATATAAAGCCATGGCGGCATAACGACAGTGCCTTTAGAAGAATTCCGTAATCTTATATTTATGTATAAAGTCGATTTTCTTGTATATACACATTTAGCAATCGATATCGAAATGCTTCAAATCATTAGTTTAACATATTTAAGTTCGTTAACCTTCTTTAACGTAATGAAGGTGATATAAAGCCATGGCGGCATAACGAGAGTGCATTTAGAAGAATTCCGTAATGTTATAATTTTATAGTTAGGTATAAAGTCGATTTTCTTGTATATATACATTTCGCAATCGATATGGAAATGCTTCAGATAACTGGTTTAACATATTTAAGTTAATAAACCTCCTTTAGCGAACTGAAGTTGACATAAAGCCATAACGGCACTGCATTTGGAAGAATTCCGTAGTCTCATATTTAGGCATAAATTCGATTTTCTTGTATATACACATTTTGCAATCGATATCGAAATGCGTCAAATAACTGGTTTAGCATATTTGTGGGGATTATACCCACGCACTTACAGAGGAGTTTTTCCTTTATTCGAATAAAATTCACGTTTGCGATTTTCTATTGTTTCACACGTTGGAATATAAATGTTTTTTATTTTATAATGCGGATAAATATTACAAAAAACTATTTACGATTACTTTACATTTACACGATTAAGATACATAGTTTTAAAAAGAGAAAAAAGAGGTTGATAGTTGTGTTTTTCGGTTGTCTGCAGATAGATCCGTCACATGCGCACGGCTACGCGTTTACTCGACAAGTGTTGTTTGTTGTTCGAAACTTGCGCTTTATGCGAAAAAGGGTTTCAGCGTTGCTCAACCCCACAGCGTTGCTCAACCCCACAACTCGGCCATCCTGCATTGTTTTCGACCTCGAAAACGCCGTTGTCTTCGTTATGAAAATTTGACCATGGCTTCATAAATTCTGCACAAGTCGTCGTTCGATTTGGACCTTCGGTTACGCCAACTTTTTTAACATCGTAGGTATTATTAGCTTTGACTTTAGTAATTTGGTATGGGCCCAAATATTTTGGTTTTAATTTGAGACCACCACCAAATTGCGTCCTCTTCACGGCGACTAGATCGTTTATTGCATATTGGTTAGCTTCTTTGCGTCTAAGGTTATATGTCTTTTTGTTTTCAGCTTGGATCTTCAATATTTGTTCTTTTGCATGTTGTCGTATTTCGTCTCTTCCTTCTTGGAGTTGTGACCTTATTTCTTCTTCGATGAGTTGTTTGATGTTTAAGTCGTCAGCTGTACGCATTTTAACGCCCGTTAATAATTCGAAAGGTGTCATGTCAATACTTCTGTTGTAAGTGGAATTTATTACTTGTTGTACTCTGTCTGTGAATTTGTACCATTTAGTCGGATCATTCTTGCTTAGTTTCGTTAAAACATTAATAATAATCGTGTTTAGTCGCTCTATTTGACCATTGGCGCGCGGCAAGCCAGTCGTTATTTTAACATGTTTAATGTTCTCGTCTTCACAATAACGCCGAAAATCGTCAGACGTGAAAGCTGATCCACGGTCTGTGATTATGTGCATTGGATTTCCGAATGTTGTACTTTGTATTTTCAAACGGCTGATAGCTTCGTGTGATGAAGTCGTCTTTGTTGGGTATAACCAAGCGAATTTCGTAAACGAATCAATTACGGCGAATATATGTTTATAGAGTTTATTGGTTGACTGTAGTGGACCAAGAAAATCTACGTGATACGTGTAAAGAGGATTTGCTCCTTTATGAAGTGGATGCAATTCACCTTCTTTTTTACCCAATTTTCTATTTGACACAATGCATGCAACACAATTGTCGATATGCATTTTTATTTTCTCTTCAAGCTTTGGAATAAAAAATTCTTGACAAATCAAATCTTTTGTTTTTTTAATAGCAAAGTGCCCCTTTTCATGAGCGCGTCGAATTATCTCTCTTTGCATGCTTTTGGGTACTACGAATAATTCGATATCGTTGACTATTTTGTGAAGAATACCACCTTTTTCAAAATAGTCGTTGTAACTTTGTTTTTCTTGTAGAATTTGCTTTATCGTATTTAGTTCTTCGTCGTGTTCTTGTGCACGTCGTAAGCAAACAAGAAAATCGTTATCGCTTATCATCATTATTGGATTGCGGCTAAGAGCGTCAACGTGCCTCATTCGACTTCCAGATCGATGTTCTACTTTCTAATCGTATTCTTGCAGAAAAAGGATCCATCGCGCGACTCTTGTATTCAAATCCTTTTTCTCAAGTGTTTTTGTTAAAGCGTTACAATCAGTTATTAGTTTAAAGTGTATACCCAAAAGGTACACTCGAAACTTTTTCAGCGCTTCTATTACAGCTAATATTTCTAATTCGTAACTGGAATACTTACGTTCAGCTTCAGACGTCTTTTTGCTCATGTAATAAATTGGATGTAATTCGTTGTCATCTGGTAGTTTTTGCAGTAATACGGCACCATAGCCGTCAGCGGAAGCGTCTGTATGAACTTCAGTTTCATACTTCTGATTGAATATACCTAACACCGGTTCTTCGCTCAGAATTTTCTTCAGTAAATTAATTGCAGCTATCTCGTCTCGATTTATTTGGAACTTTTTACCTTGTTTCGTCAGATCAGATAATGGTTTGGAAATTAACGCAAATGATGGTACAAATTTCCGAAAGTATCCGGCTAAACCCAGGAAACTTTGTAATTGTTTTAAATTTTTCGGCAATGGGTACTTAACTAAAGCTTCGATTTTATTTGGAGATGGTGAAATTTTTTGATTTTCAATCACATGACCCAAAAATTCTACTCGCTTTTTTAAAAATTGACATTTTTTCCAATTAATTACAAGTCCATAGTCTTTACACTGATTCAACACTTCTTCTAAATTACGCACTGCATCATTTTCGTTCATGGCTGGTACGATTATGTCGTCTATGGAAGGGAGTGCATTGACATGTCTTTGGAAAACACCCGGAGAGTTCGACAAGCCAAATGGAACTTTTAAAAACTGATACTGTCCGCCATGTGTAACGAATGACGTGTATTTGCGGCTAGATTCAGACACGGGTACATGGAAAAATCCATTTTTTAAGTCAATTGTGCTAAATATTTTTGCGTTTTGCAATCGGTCTAGCTGGTCTTCAATCAAAGGTAACGGAAATCTATCTTTTACAATTACTTTATTTAATTGTCTATAATATACACACAATCTTGGACTACCGTCTCTTTTTTTTACTAAAACCACCGGACTACTAAAATCCGAATTTGAATTTTCAATTATGCCGTCTTTGATCCACTGATCTATTTGATCATCAACAATGCTTCTTTGTGTTAGTGGCAGTCTACGCGGTCTAAACGATATTGGAGTTTCATCACTTAAAACGATATTCATTTGCACATTTGTTGATTTGCACTTATTCGGCTTATATTCGCATACCATATTACGCACTTTTTCTTTCGCTTCCACACTATTTGTTTCATCAATATCAAAATTGTCTACTACCGAGTCCACTTGCATCATATTAAAAACGTTTTCTACATTGTCATAAGGAATTTTTCGAATAGAAAGTCCATCGCGATTTATTTGTATATCTGCTTGCAAACAAAAATCTTCGCCATCACTACGTCAATGTCCATTAATTTTGATTGGACCACCAAAAAATTTAAACAAAAATCTTGATTTTCAATACTTATATCAATACTAAGTTCTCCAATTGGTTTGATATTATTACCTGCCGTACGTTCACCAAAACCTATTAAACAAATGTTTGTTTTTTTCAACACAGGTTCTCGTAGCGACTTGAAAACATTATCCGTAATTAAATTAAATTTACTTCCCGTATCCAATAAGCAATAGTATTTCTTTCGATCGATAAACACTTCTTTGTTCATAATACTGCTTTTGGCACACAAACGAGTATTACATTTTTCGTTTTTATTTTCAACTTGTGAGCAGTCTTTTGAAATATGGCCAAATTTTTTGCACTGGAAACACTTGGTGCCCTTCGCTTTGTCTTTGCACTCTGAGCTTTTGTGCCCTTTTGTACCACAATTAAAACAAGTTATGGTTTTACTATCGTATTTAGCCAATTTATTTTCATATGATTTCACTTCAAAACTTTCTTTGTTATTTTTCCGAATCGATTCATACACTTTTAGTTTTTCTTTAAATTGTTTTAAGTCTGAAGCACCATAGAACACTGTTTTATTTAAATTCAAATCACTTATACCATCGATCACGTATTGTATCAATGCATTGTTTTCAACGTTACCACGCATTGCTAATTGTTTCATATACAAAAAATATTCTTGCACACTTTCATCCTTTTTTATTTTTCTACAAGTAAGTTGTTTGTGTATCTGCGCACTGTTTTCAATTGTTTTGAACTCTTCTGCTAATGCCGATTTTAGTTTTTGCCAAGATGTTATTCCCCGTTCGCTTTGGATAAATAACTTAGCCAAACCGCGTAATGATTTTTTTGCAAATATAAACATTTGTAGTTCATCGCAACCCATTAAAATTGCTGTCTCTTCAAAATCGCTTAACCATACTTCAACAGAAATATTTTCGCTGCCGTCAAAATGTCGAACAGAATCTTCGACGTCTCTAAAGTTGATTGCAAATCGTGACATTTGTGTCGGCGCTACCGATGTAGTTGTTTTTGTAACTGCTCTCTCGCCAAGCTCAACGTTCTTCTCTGCATTTCTCTTCTGCGTTTGGTTATTCGCGCTGCTTACCGCATTCGTTCGTTGAGGTGATTCGAAAATGATATTACTCGCTGCTGTTTCGTCAAAGCTACGCATAATATCTACGTCATTATTTTCGCTGTCGTCGTCAACTTCACCTTCGTCTTCGTCGTCGCTTTTCTCGTCGCTTTCTGCTGCAGCACATAACAATGTCGCATTGTGCAAATTTCGAAAAATATGCAGCTTCACATCGGCTACATTGCCACTTAAACCCAATACGTTACAAATTGAATTTATATCATTGGCCGTCAAATTGTTTTCGATGTATGCAAACTTCTGTTTGCAGCGGTCGTCGTTTTCGTCGAATTGGAATCCTATAAATTCTCGCAAACGTTGCCTGCTCGATCTGTCGCCATCTTCTTCGAATACAAATTTGTGCAGAGCGTTTATGCTTTCTTTTCGGGCTGTACGCAGCTTCGCTCGTACAAATTCAAATTTCTGCAAACTCGTCATAGTTGCTATTTTACGCTTTAATTTTTGATTTCTAATGAAAATTATACCGATCAACTTATTCGCGGCGGCGTATATAAATGCGGTAATTTAAACAAACACTTTTCGCACTATCGGTTCATGTACAAAAAAAAAATTTCTTTTTTCCGTCCGAGCCCCCAAAATATGTGGGGATTATACCCACGCACTTACAGAGGAGTTTTTCCTTTATTCGAATAAAATTCACGTTTGCGATTTTCTATTGTTTCACACGTTGGAATATAAAAGTTTTTTATTTTATAATGCGGATAAATATTACAAAAAACGATTTACGATTACTTTACATTTACACGATTAAGATACATAGTTTTAAAAAGAGAAGAACGAGGTTGATAGTTGTGTTTTTCGGTTGTCTGCAGATAGATCCGTCACATGCGCACGGCTACGCGTTTACTCGACAAGTGTTGTTTGTTGTTCGAAACTTGCGCTTTATGCGAAAAAGGGTTTCAGAGTTGCTCAACCCCACAGCGTTGCTCAACCCCACATATTTAAGTTAATTAACCTTCTTAATCTTACTGAAGTTTACATAAAGCCATCACGGCATAACGGCAGTATATTTATATGAATTCCGTTATCTTATATTTAGGTATAAAGTCGATTTTGTTGTACATACACATTTAGCAATCGATATCGAAATGCTTCAAATCATTAGTTTAACATATTTAAGTTAATAAACCTTCTTTAACGAACGGAAGTTGGCTTAAAGCCATGGCGGCATAACGGCAGTGCATTTAGAAGAATTCCGTAATCTTATATTTATGTATAAAGTCGATTTTCTTGTATATACACATTTAGCTATCGATATCGAAATGCTTCAAATCATTCGTTTAGCATATTTAAGTTCGTTAACCTTCTTTAACGTAATGAAGGTGACATAAAGCCATGGCGGCATAACGACAGTGCATTTAGAAGAATTCCGTAATATTACATTTATGTATAAAGTCGATTTTCTTGTATATACGCATTTAGCAATCGATATCGAAATGCTTCAAATCATTAGTTTCACATATTTAAGTTAATAAACCTTCTTTAACGAACGGAAGTTGGCTTAAAGCCATGGCGGCATAACGGCAGTGCATTTAGAAGAATTCCGTAATCTTATATTTATGTATAAAGTCGATTTTCTTGTATATACACATTTAGCTATCGATATCGAAATGCTTCAAATCATTCGTTTAGCATATTTAAGTTCGTTAACCTTCTTTAACGTAATGAAGGTGATATAAAGCCATGGCGGCATAACGACAGTGCATTTAGAAGAATTCCGTAATTTTATATTTATGTATAAAGTCGATTTTTTTGTATATAAACATTCAGCAATCGATATCGAAATGCTTTAAATCATTAGTTTAACATGTTTAAGTTAATCAACCTTCTTTAACGAACGGAAGTTGGCTTATAGCCATGGCGGCAAAACGGCAGTGCATTTAGAAGAATTCCGTAATCTTATATTTAGGCATAAAGTCGATTTTCTTGTATATACACTTTTAGCTATCGATATCGAAATGCTTCAAATCATTAGTTTAACATATTAAGTTAATAAACATTTTTAAGCATACTGAAGTCTACATAAAGCCTTAACGGTATAACGGCAGTGCATTTAGAAGAATTCCGTAATGTTATAATTTTATAGTTAGGTATAAAGTCGATTTTCTTGTATATATACATTTCGCAATCGATATGGAAATGCTTCAGATAACTGGTTTAACATATTTAAGATAATAAACCTCCTTTAGCGAACTGAAGTTGACATAAAGCCATAACGGCACTGCATTTGGAAGAATTCCGTAGTCTCATATTTAGGCATAAATTCGATTTTCTTGTATATACACATTTTGCAATCGATATCGAAATGCTTCAAATAACTGGTTTAGCATATTTAAGTTAATTAACCTTCTTAATCTTACTGAAGTTTACATAAAGCCATCACGGCATAACGGCAGTATATTTATATGAATTCCGTTATCTTATATTTAGGTATAAAGTCGATTTTGTTGTACATACACATTTAGCAATCGATATTGAAATGCTTCAAATCATTAGTTTAAAATATTTAAGTTAGTTAACCTTCTTTAACGTAATGAAGGTGATATAAAGCCATGGCGGCATAACGACAGTGCATTTAGAAGAATTCCGTAATCTTATATTTGGGTATAAAGTCGATTTTGTTGTATATACACATCTAGCAATCGATATCGAAATGCTTCAAATCATTAGTTTAACATATTTAAGTTAATTAACCTTCTTTAACGTATTGAAGTCGATATAAAGCCATGGCGGCATAACGACAGTACATTTGGAAGAATTTCGTAATCTTATATTTAGGTATAAAGTCGATTTTGTTGTATATACACATTTAGCAATCGATATCGAGATGCTTCAAATCACTAGTTTAACATATTTAAGTTAATTAACCTTCTTTAACGTAATGAAGGTGATATAAAGCCATGGCGGCATAACGACAGTGCATGTAGAAGAATACCGTAATCTTATATTTAGGTATATAGTCGATTTTCTTGTATTTACGCATTTAGCAATCGATATCGAAAATCTTCAAATCATTAGTTTAACATATTTAAGTTAACTAACCTTCTTTAACGTAATGAAGGTGATATAAAACCATGGCGGCATAACGACAGTGCATGTAGAAGAATTCCGTAATCTTATATTTAGGTATATAGTCGATTTTCTTGTATTTACGCATTTAGCAATCGATATCGAAAATCTTCAAATCATTAGTTTAACATATTTAAGTAAATTAACCTTCTTTTTCTTACTGAAGCTTACGTAAAGCCATAACGGTATAACGGCAGTGCATTTGGAAGAATTCCGTAATCTTATATTTAGGTATAAAGTCGATTTTCTTCTATACTCCTTTAGCTATCGATATCGAAATGTTTAAATCATTCGTTTAACATGTTTAAGTTAATAAACCTTCTTTAACGAACGGAAGTTGGCTTATAGCCATGGCGGCAAAACGGCAGTGCATTTAGAAGAATTCCGTAATCTTATATTTAGGCATAAAGTCGATTTTCTTGTATATACACTTTTAGCTATCGATATCGAAATGCTTCAAATCATTAGTTTAACATATTAAGTTAATAAACATTTTTTAGTATACTGAAGTCTACATAAAGCCTTAACGGTATAACGGCAGTGCATTTAGAAGAATTCCGTAATCTTATATTTAGGTAAAAAGCCGATTTTCTTGTATATACGCATTTAGCTATCGATATCGAAATGCTTCAAATCATTAGTTTAACATATTTAAGTTAATTAACCTTCTTTAACGTATTGAAGGTGATATAAAGCCATGGCGGCATAACGACAGTGCATTTAGAAGAATTCCGTAATCTTATATTTAGGTATAAAGTCGATTTTCTTGTATAAACACATGTAGCAATCGATATCGAAATGCTGCAAATCACTAGTTTAACATATTTAAATTAATTAACCTTCGTTATCTTACTGAAGTTTACATAAAGCCAAAACGGTATAACGCCAGTGCATTTGGAAGAATTCCGTAAACTTATATTTAGGTATAAAGTCGATTTTCTTGTATATACACATTTAGCTATCGATATCGAAATGCTTCAAATCATAAGTTTAACATATTTAAGTTAGTTAACCTTCCTTAACGTAATGAAGGTGATATTAAGCCATGGCGGCATAACGGCAGTGCATTTAGAAGAATTCCGCTATCGTTTATTTATGTATAAAGTCGATTTTGTTGTATATACACATTTAGCAATCGATATCGAAATGCTTCAAATCATTAGTTTAACATATTTAAGTTAATTAACCTTCGTTATCTTACTGAAGTTTACCTAAAGCCAAAACGGTATAACACCAGTGCATTTGGAAGAATTCCGTAAACTTATATTTAGGTAAAAAGTCGACTTTCTTCTATACACATTTAGCTATCGATATCGAAATGCTTCAAACCATTCGTTTAACATATTTAAAATCGTTAACCTTCTTTAACGTAATGAAGGTGATATAAAGCCATGGCGGCATAACGACAGTGCATTTAGAAGAATTCCGTAATCTTATATTTATGTATAAAGTCGATTTTCTTGTATATACACATTTAGCAATCGATATCGAAATGCTTCAAATCATTAGTTTAACATATTTAAGTTCGTTAACCTTCTTTAACGTAATGAAGGTGATATAAAGCCATGGCGGCATAACGACAGTGCATTTAGAAGAATTCCGTAATCTTATATTTATGTATAAAGTCGATTCTTTTGTATATAAACATTCAGCAATCGATATCGAAATGCTTTAAATCATTAGTTTAACATGTTTAAGTTAATAAACCTTCTTTAACGAACGGAAGTTGGCTTATAGCCATGGCGGCAAAACGGCAGTGCATTTAGAAGAATTCCGTAATCTTATATTTAGGCATAAAGTCGATTTTCTTGTATATACACTTTTAGCTATCGATATCGAAATGCTTCAAATCATTAGTTTAACATATTAAGTTAATAAACATTTTTAAGCATACTGAAGTCTACATAAAGCCTTAACGGTATAACGGCAGTGCATTTAGAAGAATTCCGTAATGTTATAATTTTATAGTTAGGTATAAAGTCGATTTTCTTGTATATATACATTTCGCAATCGATATGGAAATGCTTCAGATAACTGGTTTAACATATTTAAGTTAATAAACCTCCTTTAGCGAACTGAAGTTGACATAAAGCCATAACGGCACTGCGTTTGGAAGAATTCCGTAGTCTCATATTTAGGCATAAATTCGATTTTCTTGTATATACACATTTTGCAATCGATATCGAAATACGTCAAATAACTGGTTTAGCATATTTGTGGGGATTATACCCACGCACTTACAGAGGAGTTTTTCCTTTATTCGAATAAAATTCACGTTTGCGATTTTCTATTGTTTCACACGTTGGAATATAAAAGTTTTTTTATTTTATAATGTGGATAAATATTACAAAAAACGATTTACGATTACTTTACATTTACACGATTAAGATACATAGTTTTAAAAAGAGAAAAAAGAGGTTGATAGTTGTGTTTTTCGGTTGTCTGCAGATGGATCCGTCACATGCGCACGGCTAAGCGTTTACTCGACAAGTGTTGTTTGTTGTTCGAAACTTGCGCTTTATGCGAAAAAGGGTTTCAGCGTTGCTCAACCCCACAGCGTTGCTCAACCCCACAACTCGGCCATCCTGCATTGTTTTCGACCTCGAATACGCCGTTGTCTTCGTTATGAAAATTTGACCATGGCTTCATAAATTCTGCACAAGTCGTCGTTCGGTTTGGACCTTCGGTTACGCCAACTTTTTTAACATCGTAGGTATTATTAGCTTTGACTTTAGTAATTTGGTATGGGCCCAAATATTTTGGTTTTAATTTGAGACCACCACCAAATTGCGTCCTCTTCACGGCGACTAGATCGTTTATTGCATATTGGTTAGCTTCTTTGCGTCTAAGGTTATATGTCTTTTTGTTTTCAGCTTGGATCTTCAATATTTGTTCTTTTGCATGTTGTCGTATTTCGTCTCTTCCTTCTTGGAGTTGTGACCTTATTTCTTCTTCGATGAGTTGTTTGATGTTTAAGTCGTCAGCTGTACGCATTTTAACGCCCGTTAATAATTCGAAAGGTGTCATGTCAATACTTCTGTTGTAAGTGGAATTTATTACTTGTTGTACTCTGTCTGTGAATTTGTACCATTTAGTCGGATCAATTTTGCTTAGTTTCGTTAAAACATTAATAATAATCGTGTTTAGTCGCTCTATTTGACCATTGGCGCGCGGCAAGCCAGTCGTTATTTTAACATGTTTAATGTTCTCGTCTTCACAATAACGCCGAAAATCGTCAGACGTGAAAGCTGATCCACGGTCTGTGATTATGTGCATTGGATTTCCGAATGTTGTACTTTGTATTTTCAAACGGCTGATAGCTTCGTGTGATGAAGTCGTCTTTGTTGGGTATAACCAAGCGAATTTCGTAAACGAATCAATTACGGCGAATATATGTTTATAGAGTTTATTGGTTGACTGTAGTGGACCAAGAAAATCTACGTGATACGTGTAAAGAGGATTTGCTCCTTTATGAAGTGGATGCAATTCACCTTCTTTTTTACCCAATTTTCTATTTGACACAATGCATGCTACACAATTGTCGATATGCATTTTTATTTTCTCTTCAAGCTTTGGAATAAAAAATTCTTGACAAATCAAATCTTTTGTTTTTTTAATCGCAAAGTGCCCCTTTTCATGAGCGCGTCGAATTATCTCTCTTTGCATGCTTTTGGGTACTACGAATAATTCGATATCGTTGACTATTTTGTGAAGAATACCACCTTTTTCAAAATAGTCGTTGTAACTTTGTTTTTCTTGTAGAATTTGCTTTATCGTATTTAGTTCTTCGTCGTGTTCTTGTGCACGTCGTAAGCAAACAAGAAAATCGTTATCGCTTATCATCATTATTGGATTGCGGCTAAGAGCGTCAACGTGCCTCATTCGACTTCCAGATCGATGTTCTACTTTCTAATCGTATTCTTGCAGAAAAAGGATCCATCGCGCGACTCTTGTATTCAAATCCTTTTTCTCAAGTGTTTTTGTTAAAGCGTTACAATCAGTTATTAGTTTAAAGTGTATACCCAAAAGGTACACTCGAAACTTTTTCAGCGCTTCTATTACAGCTAATATTTCTAATTCGTAACTGGAATACTTACGTTCAGCTTCAGACGTCTTTTTGCTCATGTAATAAATTGGATGTAATTCGTTGTCATCTGGTAGTTTTTGCAGTAATACGGCACCATAGCCGTCAGCGGAAGCGTCTGTATGAACTTCAGTTTCATACTTCTGATTGAATATACCTAACACCGGTTCTTCGCTCAGAATTTTCTTCAGTAAATTAATTGCAGCTATCTCGTCTCGATTTATTTGGAACTTTTTACCTTGTTTCGTCAGATCAGATAATGGTTTGGAAATTAACGCAAATGATGGTACAAATTTCCGAAAGTATCCGGCTAAACCCAGGAAACTTTGTAATTGTTTTAAATTTTTCGGCAATGGGTACTTAACTAAAGCTTCGATTTTATTTGGAGATGGTGAAATTTTTTGATTTTCAATCACATGACCCAAAAATTCTACTCGCTTTTTTAAAAATTGACATTTTTTCCAATTAATTACAAGTCCATAGTCTTTACACTGATTCAACACTTCTTCTAAATTACGCACTGCATCATTTTCGTTCATGGCTGGTACGATTATGTCGTCTATGGAAGGGAGTGCATTGACATGTCTTTGGAAAACACCCGGAGAGTTCGACAAGCCAAATGGAACTTTTAAAAACTGATACTGTCCGCCATGTGTAACGAATGACGTGTATTTGCGGCTAGATTCAGACACGGGTACATGGAAAAATCCATTTTTTAAGTCAATTGTGCTAAATATTTTTGCGTTTTGCAATCGGTCTAGCTGGTCTTCAATCAAAGGTAACGGAAATCTATCTTTTACAATTACTTTATTTAATTGTCTATAATATACACACAATCTTGGACTACCGTCTCTTTTTTTTACTAAAACCACCGGACTACTAAAATCCGAATTTGAATTTTCAATTATGCCGTCTTTGATCCACTGATCTATTTGATCATCAACAATGCTTCTTTGTGTTAGTGGCAGTCTACGCGGTCTAAACGATATTGGAGTTTCATCACTTAAAACGATATTCATTTGCACATTTGTTGATTTGCACTTATTCGGCTTATATTCGCATACCATATTACGCACTTTTTCTTTCGCTTCCACACTATTTGTTTCATCAATATCAAAATTGTCTACTACCGAGTCCACTTGCATCATATTAAAAACGTTTTCTACATTGTCATAAGGAATTTTTCGAATAGAAAGTCCATCGCGATTTATTTGTATATCTGCTTGCAAACAAAAATCTTCGCCGATCACTACGTCAATGTCCATTAATTTTGATTGGACCACCAAAAAATTTAAACAAAAATCTTGATTTTCAATACTTATATCAATACTAAGTTCTCCAATTGGTTTGATATTATTACCTGCCGTACGTTCACCAAAACCTATTAAACAAATGTTTGTTTTTTTCAACACAGGTTCTCGTAGCGACTTGAAAACATTATCCGTAATTAAATTAAATTTACTTCCCGTATCCAATAAGCAATAGTATTTCTTTCGATCGATAAACACTTCTTTGTTCATAATACTGCTTTTGGCACACAAACGAGTATTACATTTTTCGTTTTTATTTTCAACTTGTGAGCAGTCTTTTGAAATATGGCCAAATTTTTTGCACTGGAAACACTTGGTGCCCTTCGCTTTGTCTTTGCACTCTGAGCTTTTGTGCCCTTTTGTACCACAATTAAAACAAGTTATGGTTTTACTATCGTATTTAGCCAATTTATTTTCATATGATTTCACTTCAAAACTTTCTTTGTTATTTTTCCGAATCGATTCATACACTTTTAGTTTTTCTTTAAATTGTTTTAAGTCTGAAGCACCATATAACACTGTTTTATTTAAATTCAAATCACTTATACCATCGATCACTTTTTTATTTTTCTACAAGTAAGTTGTTTGTGTATCTGCGCACTGTTTTCAATTGTTTTGAACTCTTCTGCTAATGCCGATTTTAGTTTTTGCCAAGATGTTATTCCCCGTTCGCTTTGGATAAATAACTTAGCCAAACCGCGTAATGATTTTTTTGCAAATATAAACATTTGTAGTTCATCGCAACCCATTAAAATTGCTGTCTCTTCAAAATCGCTTAACCATACTTCAACAGAAATATTTTCGCTGCCGTCAAAATGTCGAACAGAATCTTCGACGTCTCTAAAGTTGATTGCAAATCGTGACATTTGTGTCGGCGCTACCGATGTAGTTGTTTTTGTAACTGCTCTCTCGCCAAGCTCAACGTTCTTCTCTGCATTTCTCTTCTGCGTTTGGTTATTCGCGCTGCTTACCGCATTCGTTCGTTGAGGTGATTCGAAAATGATATTACTCGCTGCTGTTTCGTCAAAGCTACGCATAATATCTACGTCATTATTTTCGCTGTCGTCGTCAACTTCACCTTCGTCTTCGTCGTCGCTTTTCTCGTCGCTTTCTGCTGCAGCACATAACAATGTCGCATTGTGCAAATTTCGAAAAATATGCAGCTTCACATCGGCTACATTGCCACTTAAACCCAATACGTTACAAATTGAATTTATATCATTGGCCGTCAAATTGTTTTCGATGTATGCAAACTTCTGTTTGCAGCGGTCGTCGTTTTCGTCGAATTGGAATCCTATAAATTCTCGCAAACGTTGCCTGCTCGATCTGTCGCCATCTTCTTCGAATACAAATTTGTGCAGAGCGTTTATGCTTTCTTTTCGGGCTGTACGCAGCTTCGCTCGTACAAATTCAAATTTCTGCAAACTCGTCATAGTTGCTATTTTACGCTTTAATTTTTGATTTCTAATGAAAATTATACCGATCAACTTATTCGCGGCGGCGTATATAAATGCGGTAATTTAAACAAACACTTTTCGCAATATCGGTTCATGTAAAAAAAAAAAAATTTCTTTTTTCCGTCCGAGCCCCCAAAATATGTGGGGATCATACCCACGCACTTACAGAGGAGTTTTTCCTTTATTCGAATAAAATTCACGTTTGCGATTTTCTATTGTTTCACACGTTGGAATATAAAAGTTTTTTATTTTATAATGCGGATAAATATTACAAAAAACGATTTACGATTACTTTACATTTACACGATTAAGATACATAGTTTTAAAAAGAGAAAAACGAGGTTGATAGTTGTGTTTTTCGGTTGTCTGCAGATAGATCCGTCACATGCGCACGGCTACGCGTTTACTCGACAAGTGTTGTTTGTTGTTCGAAACTTGCGCTTTATGCGAAAAAGGGTTTCAGAGTTGCTCAACCCCACAGCGTTGCTCAACCCCACATATTTAAGTTAATTAACCTTCTTAATCTTACTGAAGTTTACATAAAGCCATCACGGCATAACGGCAGTATATTTATATGAATTCCGTTATCTTATATTTAGGTATAAAGTCGATTTTGTTGTACATACACATTTAGCAATCGATATCGAAATGCTTCAAATCATTAGTTTAACATATTTAAGTTAATAAACCTTCTTTAACGAACGGAAGTTGGCATAAAGCCATGGCGGCATAGCGGCAGTGCACTTGGAAGAATTCTGTAATCTTATATTTAGGTATAAAGTCGATTTTCTTGTAAATACTCATTTAGCAATCGATATCGAAATGCTTTAAATCATTAGTTTAACATATTTAAGTTAATAAAGCTTCTTTAGAAGAACTCCGTTAGCTTATACTAAGGTATAAAGTCGACTTTCTTGTATATACACATTTAGCAATCGATATCGAAATGCTTCAAATAATTAGTTTAACATATTTAAGTTAATTAACCTTCTTTAAAGTATTGAAGTTGACATAACGCCATGGCGGCATAACGGCAGTGCATTTAGAAGAATTCCGTTATCTTATATTTAGGTATAAAGTCGATTTTGTTGTATATACACATTTAGCAATCGATATCGAAATGCTTCAAATCATTAGTTTAACATATTTCAATTAACTAACCTTCTTTATCTTACTGAAGTTTACATAAAGCCATAACGGTATAACGGCAGTGCATTTGGAAGAATTCCGTAAACTTATATTTAGGTATAAAGTCGATTTTTTTGTATATACATATTTAGCAATCGACATCGAGATGCTTCGCCTCATTAGTTTAACATATTTAAGTTCAAAAACCTTCTTTAACGAACTGAATTGGGCATAAAGCTATGGCGGCATAAGGGCAGTGCATGTAGAATAATTCCGTTATATTATATTAAATTATAAAGCCGATTTTCTTGTATATACACATTTAGCAATCGATACCGAAATGCTTCAAATCATTTGTTTAACATATTTAAGTTAATAAACCTTCTTTAACGCACTGAAGTCTACATAAAGCCTTAACGGCATAACGGCAGTGCATTTAGAAGAATTCAGTTATCTTATATTTAGGTATAAAGTCGATATTCTTGTATATACACATTTAGCAATCGATATCGAAATGCTTCAAATCATTACTTTAACATATTTAAGTTAATAAACCTTCTTTAACGAACGGAAGTTGGCATAAAGCCATGGCGACATAACGACAATACATTTGGAAGAATTCCGTAGTCTTATATTTATGTATAAAGTCGATTTTCTTGTATACACACATTTAGCTATCGATATCGAAATTTTTCAAATCATTAGTTTAGCATATTTAAGTTAATTAACCTTCTTTAACGTAATGAAGGTGATATAAAGCCATGGCGGCATAACGACAGTGCATGTAGAAGAATTCCGTAATCTTATATTTGGGTATAAAGTCGATTTTGTTGTATATACGGATCTAGCAATCGATATCGAAATGCTTCAAATCATTAGTTTAACATATTTAAGTTAATTAACCCTCTTTATCTTACTGAAGTCTACAAACGCCTTAACGGCATAACGGCAAAGCATTTAGAAGAATTACGTAATCTTATATTTAGGTATGTATATAGTCGATTTTCTTGTATTTACGCATTTAGCAATCGATATCGAAAATCTTCAAATCATCAGTTTAACATATTTAAGTTAATAAACCTTCTTTAACGAACGGAAGTTGGCTTAAAGCCATGGCGGCATAACGACAGTGCATGTAGAAGAATTCCGTAATCTTATATTTAGGTATATAGTCGATTTTCTTGTATTTACGCATTTAGCAATCGATATCGAAAATCTTCAAATCATTAGTTTAACATATTTAAGTTAATTAACCTTCTTTAACGTAATGAAGGTGATATAAAGCCATGGCGGCATAACGACAGTGCATGTAGAAGAATTCCGTAATCTTATATTCAGGTATATAGTCGATTTTCTTGTATTTACGCATTTAGCAATCGATATCGAAATGCTTCAAATCATTAGTTTAACATATTTAAGTAAATTAACCTTCTTTCTCTGACTGAAGTTTACATAAAGCCATAACGGTATAACGCCAGTGCATTTGGAAGAATTCCGTAAACTTATATTTAGGTATAATGTCGATTTTGTTGTATATACACATTTAGCAATCGATATCGAGATGCTTCAAATCATTAGATTAACATATTTAAGTAAATTAGCCTTCTTTTTCTTACTGAAGCTTACGTAAAGCCATAACGGTATAACGGCAGTGCATTTGGAAGAATTCCGTAATCTTATATTTAGGTATAAAGTCGATTTTCTTCTATACTCCTTTAGCTATCGATATCGAAATGCTTCAAATCATTCGTTTAACATATTTAAGATCGTTAACCTTCTTTAATGTATTGAAGTCGATATAAAGCCATGGCGGCATAACGACAGTACATTTGGAAGAATTTCGTAATCTTATATTTAGGTATAAAATCGATTTTGTTGTATATACAAATTTAGCAATCGATATCGAAATGCTTCTAATCATTAGTTTAACATATTTAAGTTAGTTAACCTTCTTTAACGTAATGAAGGTGATATAAAGCCATGGCGGCATAACGGCAGTGCATTTAGAAGAATTCCGTTATCGTATATTTATGTATAAAGTGGATTTTGTTGTATATACACATTTAGCAATCGATATCGAAATGCTTCAAATCATTAGTTTAACATATTTAAGTTAATTAACCTTTGTTATCTTACCGAAGTTTACATAAAGCCAAAACGGTATAACACCAGTTCATTTGGAAGAATTCCGTAAACTTATATTTAGGTAAAAAGTCGATTTTCTTGTATACGCCTTCAGCTTTCGATATCGAAATGCTTCAAATCATTCGTTTAACATATTTAAGATCGTTAACCTTCTTTAACGTAATGAAGGTGATATAAAGCCATGGCGGCATAACGACAGTGTATTTAGAAGAATTCCGTAATCTTATATTTATGTATAAAGTCGATTTTCTTGTATATACACATTTAGCAATCGATATCGAAATGTTTCAAATCATTAGTTTAACATATTTAAGTTCGTTAACCTTTTTTAACGTAATGCAGGTGATATAAAGCCGTAGCGGCATAACGACAGTGCATTTAGAAGAATTCCGCTATCGTATATTTATGTATAAAGTCGATTTTGTTGTATATACACATTTATCATTAGTTTAACATATTTAAGTTAATAAACCTTCTTTAACGAACGCAAGTTGGATTAAAGCCATGGCGGCATAACGGCAGTGCATTTAGAAGAATTCCGTAATCTTATATTTAGGTAAAAAGTCGATTTTCTTGTATATACACATTTAGCTATCGATATCGAAATGCTTCAAATCATTCGTTTAACATATTTAAGTTCGTTAACCTTCTTTAACGTAATAAAACCATGGCGGCATAACGACAGTGCATTTAGAAGAATTCCGTAATCTTATATTTATGTATAAGGTCGATTTTCTTGTATATACACATTCAGCAATCGATATCGAAATGCTTCAAAGTTTAAGTTAATAAACCTTCTTTAACGAACGGAAGTTGGCTTATAGCCATGGCGGCATAACGGCAGTGCATTTAGAAGAATTCCGTAATGTTTTAATTTTATATTTAAGTATAAAGTCGATTTTCTTGTATATATACATTTCGCAATCGATATGGAAATGCTTCAGATAACTGGTTTAACATATTTGAGTTAATAAACCTCCTTTAGCGAACTGAAGTTGACATAAAGCCATAACGGCACTGCATTTGGAAGAATTCCGTAGTCTTAAATTTAGGCATAAATTCGCTTTTCTTTTATATACACATTTTGCAATCGATATCGAAATGCTTCAAATAACCCGTTTAGCATATTAAAATTAATTAACCTTCTTTATCTTACTGAAGTTTACATAAAGCCATCACGGCATAACGGCAGTATATTTATATGAATTCCGTTATCTTATATTTAGGTATAAAGTCGATTTTGTTGTACATACACATTTTGCAATCGATATCGAAATGCTTCAAATCATTCGTTTAACATATTTAAGTTAGTTAACCTTCTTTAACGTAAGGAAGGTGTTATAAAGCCATGGCGGCATAACGACAGTGCATGCAGAAGAATTCCGTAATCTTATATTTAGGTATAAAGTCGATTTTGTTGTATATACACATTTAGCGATCGATAACGAAATGCTTCAAATCATTAGTTTAACATATTTAAGTTAATTAGCCTTCTTTAGCGTAATGAAGGTGACATAAAGACATGGCGGCATAACGACAGTACAGTTGGAAGAATTCCGTAATCTTATGTTTAGGTATAAATTCGATTTTTTTTTTACATACACATTTAGCTATCGATATCGAAATGCTTCAAATCATTAGTTTAACAAATTTAAGTTTATTAACCTTCTTTAAGGTATTGAAGTTGATATAAAGCCATGGCGGCATAACGACAGTACATTTGGAAGAATTCCGTAGTCTTATATTTAGGTATAAAGTCGATTTTCTTGTATTTACACATTAAGCAATCGATATCGAAATGCATCAGATAACTGGTTTAGCATATTTAAGTTAATTAACCTTCTTTATCTTACTAAAGTTTACATAAAGCCATAACGGCATAACGGCAGTATATTTATATGAATTCCGTTATCTTATATTTAGGTATAAAGTCGATTTTGTTGTACATACACATTTAGCAATCGATATTGAAATGCTTCAAATCATTAGTTTAACATATTTAAGTTAGTTAACCTTCTTTAACGTAATGAAGGTGATATAAAGCCATGGCGGCATAACGACAGTGCGTGTAGAAGAATTCCGTAATCTTATATTTGGGTATAAAGTCGAATTTGTTGTATATACGCATCTAGCAATCGATATCGAAATGCTTCAAATCATTAGTTTAACATATTTAAGTTAATTAACCCTCTTTATCTTACTGAAGTCTACAAACGCCTTAACGGCATAACGGCAAAGCATTTAGAAGAATTACGTAATCTTATATTTAGGTATAAAGTCGATTTTCTTTTATATACACATTTAGCAATCGATATCGAAATGCTGCAAATCATTAGTTTAACATGTTTAAGTTAATTATCACCTTCTTAATGAAGGTGATATAGAGCCATGGCGGCATAACGACAGTGCATGTAGAAGAATTCCGTAATCTTATATTTAGGTATAAAGTCGATTTTCTTGTATTTACGCATTTAGCAATCGATATCGAAAATCTTCAAATCATTAGTTTAACATATTTAAGTTAGTTAACCTTCTTTAACGTAATGAAGGTGATATAAAGGCATGGCGGCATAACGACAATGCATGTAGAAGAATTCCGTAATCTTATATTTAGGTATATAGTCGATTTTCTTGTATTTACGCATTTAGCAATCGATATCGAAAATCATCAAATCATTAGTTTAACATATTTAAGTTAGTTAACCTTCTTTAACGTAATGAAGGTGATATAAAGCCATGGCGGCATAACGACAGTGCATGTAGAAGAATTTCGTGATCTTATATTTAGGTATAAAGTCGATTTTTTTGTTTTAGCTATCGATATCGAAATGCTTCAAATCATGAGTTTAACATATTAAGTTAATAAACATTTTTTAGCATACTGAAGTCTACATAAAGCCTTAGCGGTATAACGGCAGTGCATTTAGAAGAATTCCGTAATGTTATAATTTTATATTTAGGTATAAAGTCGATTTTATGTATAAACACATTTCGCAATCGATATCGAAATGCTTCAGATAACTGGTTTAACATATTTAAGTTAATAAACCTCCTTTAGAGAACTGAAGTTGACAAAAAGCCATAATTCCATAGTCTTATATTTACGCATAAAGTCGATTTTGTTGTATATACACATTTAGCAATCGATATTTAGATGGTTCAACTCATCTGTTTAAATTACCTAACCAATGCTTTATGTTCGACCCACCTCATTCAAATAGTTTAGCCTTAGAGCGTTAGCAAAGTTGAAACAAAAATGTGACAATTGCCAAGCCCCTGATAGGAGTAGAAGAAAGAGTGAAGATTTTCCTGAAAGCTCTTTAAATTATCTAACCAATGCTTTGTGTTTGACCAACCTCGTTCCAATAGTTTAGCCGCTAGAGCGTTAGCAAAGTTGAAACAAAGATGTGACTATTGCCAAGCCTTTGATAAGAGTAGAAGAAAGATTGAAGATTTTCCTAAGAGCTCTTTAAATTATCTAACCAATACTTTATGTTTGACCCACCTCGTTCCAATAGTTTAGCCGCTAGAGCGTTAGCAAAGTTGAAACAAAAATGTGACTATTTCTAAGCCCCTGATAGGAGTAGAAGAAAGATTGAAGACTTTTCTGAAAGCTCTTTAAAATACCTAACCAATGCTTTATGTTCCACTAACCTCGTTTAAATATAGGGTGATTTTTTAAGAGCTTGATAACTTTTTAAAAAAAAAAAACGCATAAAATTTGCAAAATCTCATCGGTTCTTTATTTGAAACGTTAGATTGGTTCATGACATTTACTTTTTGAAGATAATTTCATTTAAATGTTGACCGCGGCTGCGTCTTAGGTGGTCCATTCGGAAAGTCCAATTTTGGGCAACTTTTTCGAGCATTTCGGCCGGAATAGCCCGAATTTCTTCGGAAATGTTGTCTTCCAAAGCTGGAATAGTTGCTGGCTTATTTCTGTAGACTTTAGACTTGACGTAGCCCCACAAAAAATAGTCTAAAGGCGTTAAATCGCATGATCTTGGTGGCCAACTTACGGGTCCATTTCTTGAGATGAATTGTTGTCCGAAGTTTTCCCTCAAAATGGCCATAGAATCGCGAGCTGTGTGGCATCTTGTTGAAACCACATGTCAACCAAGTTCAGTTCTTCCATTTTTGGCAACAAAAAGTTTGTTAGCATCGAACGATAGCGATCGCCATTCACCGTAACGTTGCGTCCAACAGCATCTTTGAAAAAATACGGTCCAATGATTCCACCAGCGTACAAACCACACCAAACAGTGCATTTTTCGGGATGCATGGGCAGTTCTTGAACGGCTTCTGGTTGCTCTTCACCCCAAATGCGGCAATTTTGCTTATTTACGTAGCCATTCAACCAGAAATGAGCCTCATCGCTCATCGGACACGGACGCGAAACACATTTCGAACCGAACACTGATTTTGGTAATAAAATTCAATGATTTGCAAGCGTTGCTCGTTAGTAAGTCTATTCATGATGAAATGTCAAAGCATACTGAGCATCTTTCTCTTTGACACCATGTCTGACATCCCACGTGATCTGTCAAATACTACTGCATGAAAATCCTAACCTCAAAAAAATCACCCGTTAGTTTACCCGCTAGAGCAATAATAAAAGTGAAACAAAAATGTGACTATTTCCAAGCCCCTGGTAGGAGTAGAAGAAAGATTGAAGACTTTTCTGAAAGCTCTTTAAATTACCTAACCAATGCTTTATGTTCGACTAACCTCGTTTAAATAGTTTACCCGCTAGAGCATTAATAAAAGTGAAACAAAAATGTGACTATTTCCAAGCCCCTGGTAGGAGTAGAATAAAGATTGAAGACTTTCCTGACAGCTCTTTAAATTATCTATTCAACGCTTTATGTGTGACTCACCTCGTTCAAATAGTTTAGCCGCTAGAGCGTTAGCAAAGTTGAAACAAAAATGTGACTATTGCCAAGCCCCTGATAGGAGTAGAAGAAAGACTGAATACTTTCCTGAAAGCTCTTTAAATTTTCTAACCAATGCTTTATGTTTGACCCACCTCGTTCCAATAGTTTAGCCGCCAGAGCGTTAGCAAAGTTGAAACAAAAATGTGACTATTGCCAAGCCCCTGGTAGATGTAGAAGAAAAATTAATAATTTTCCTGAGAGCTCTTTAAATTATCTATCCAATGCTTTATGTTTGACTCACCTTGTGCAAACAGTTTACCCGCTAGAGCGTTATCAAAGTTGAAACAAAACTGTGACTATTGCCAAGCCCCTGATAGGAGTAGAATAAAGATTGAATACTTTCCTGACAGCTCTTTAAATTATCTAACCAATACTTTATGTTTGACCCACCTCGTTCCAATAGTTTAGCCGCTAGAGCGTTAGCAAAGTTGAAACAAAAATGTGACTATTACCAAGCCCCGATAGGAGTAGAATAAAGATTGAAGACTTTCCTGACAGCTCTTTAAATTATCTAACCAATGCTTTATGTTTGACCCACCTCGTTCTAATTGTTTAGCCGCTAGAGCGTTAGCAAAGTTGAAACAAAAATGTGACTATTACCAAGCCCCTGATAGGAGTAGAAGAAAGATTGAAAATTTTCCTGAGAGCTCTTTAAATTATCTATCCAATGCTTTATGTTTGACTCACCTTGTTCAAACAGTTTACCCGCTAGAGCGTTATCAAAGTTGAAACAAAACTGTGACTATTGCCAAGCCCCTGATAGGAGTAGAATAAAGATTGAATACTTTCCTGACAGCTCTTTAAATTATCTAACCAATACTTTATGTTTGACCCACCTCGTTCCAATAGTTTAGCCGCTAGAGCGTTAGCAAAGTTGAAACAAAAATGTGACTATTACCAAGCCTCCGATAGGAGTAGAATAAAGATTGAAGACTTTCCTGAAAGCTTTTTAAATTATCTAACCAATGCTTTATGTTTGACCCACCTCGTTCAAATAGTTTAGCCGTTAGAGCGTTAGCAAAGTTAAAACAAAAATGTGACTATTTCCATGCGCCTGATAGTAGTAGAACAAAGATTAAAGACTTTCCTGAGAGCTCCTTTAAATTATCTAACCAATGCTTTATGTTTCACTCAACTTTCAATACGCTCTAGCGGCTAAACTATTGGAACGAGGTGGGTCAAATAAAGCATTCGTTAGATAATTTAAAGAACTCTCAGGAAAGTCTTTATCCTACTAACACGCTTATTCTTCTGTCATCTTTGCTCGCCTAGGGCTTGGCAATAGTACAGTTTTGTTTCAACTTTGATAACGCTCTAGCGGGTAAACTGTTTGAACGAGGTGAGTCAAACATAAAGCATTGGATAGATAATTTAAAGAGCTCTCAGGAAAGTTTTCAATCTTTATTCTACTCCTATCAGGGGCTTGGTAATAGTCACACTTTTGTTTCAACTTTGATAACGCTCTAGCGGGTAAACTGTTGGAACGAGGTGGGTCAAACATAAAGCATTGGTTATATAATTTAAAGAGCCTTAGGAAAGTCTTCAATCTTTCTTCTACTCCTTTAAATTTATCACCAATTTTTGTTTCAACTTTGCAAACGCTCTAGCGGCTAAACATTAGAACGAGGTGGGTCAACATAAAGCATTGGTTAGATAATTTAAAGGGCTCTCAGGAAAGTTTTTACGCACACAAATGGAATTTCACATTTTTGCTCCTGCACAGGGCTTGGCAATAGTACAGTTTTGTTTCAACTTTGGTAACGCTCTAGCGGGTAAACTGTTTGAACGAGGTGAGTCAAACATAAAGCATTGGATAGATAATTTAAAGAGCTCTCAGGAAAGTTTTCAATCTTTATTCTACTCCTATCAGGGGCTTGGTAATAGTCACACTTTTTGTTTCAACTTTGATAACGCTCTAGCGGGTAACTGTTGGAACGAGGTGGGTCAAACATAAAGCATTGGTTATATAATTTAAAGAGCCTTAGGAAAGTCTTCAATCTTTCTTCTACTCCTATCAGGGGCTGGAAATAGTCACATTTTTGTTTCAACTTTGCTAACGCTCTAGCGGCTAAACTATTGGAACGAGTTGGGTCAAACATAAAGCGTTGGTTAGATAATTTAAAGAGCTCTCAGGAAAGTCTTCAATCTTTATTCTACTCCTATCAGGGGCTTGGAAATAGTCACATTTTTGTTTCAACTTTGCTAACGCTCTAGCGGCTAAACTATTGGAACGAGTTGGGTCAAACATAAAGCGTTGGTTAGATAATTTAAAGAGCTCTCAGGAAAGTCTTCAATCTTTTTCTACTCCTATCAGGGGCTTGGAAATAGTCACATTTTTGTTTCACTTTTACTCTAGCGGTAAACTTTACGAGGTGTCAAACATAAAGCATTGGTAATAATTTAAAGGCTCTCAGGAAAGTTTATCTTTTTCTACTCCTATCAGGGGCTTGGTAATAGTCAATTTTTGTTTCAACTTTGAACGCTCTAGCGGTAACTTTGGAACGAGTGGGTCAAACATAAAGATTGGTTAATAATTTAAAGAGCTCTCAGAAAGTTTCAATCTTTTTCTACTCCTACAGGGGCTTGGAATATCACATTTTGTTTCACTTGTAACGCTCTGGGTAAACATGAAGAGGTGGGTCAACATAAAGCATTGGTTAGATAATTTAAAGGCTCTAGGAAAGTCTTAATCTTTTTCTACTCTATCAGGCTGGAATATCACATTTTGTTTCACTTTGCTAACGCCTAGGCTTGAATGTACAGTTTTGTTAACTTGTAATCTCTACGGTAAATGTTTGAACGAGGTGAGTCAAACATAAGCTTGGTAGTAATTTAAAGAGCTCCAGAAAGTTTCAATCTTTATTTATCCTATCAGGGCTGGAATAGTCACATTTTTGTTTCAACTTTGTAACGCTCTAGCGTAAACTTTGGAACGAGTGGGTCAAACATAAAGCTTGGTTAATAATTTAAAGAGCTCCAGGAAAGTTTCAACTTTTTCTACTCTACAGGGGCTTGGAATAGTCACATTTTTGTTTCACTTGTAACGCTCTAGCGGTAAACAATTGAACGAGGTGGGTCAACATAAAGCTTGGTTAGATAATTTAAAGGCTTCAGGAAAGTTTAATTTTTTCTATCTATCAGGCTGGAATAGTCACATTTTTGTTTCAACTTTGCTAACGCCTAGCGGCTAAACATTGAACGAGTGGGTCAAACATAAAGCTTGGTTAGATAATTTAAAGAGCTTCAGAAAGTTTCAATTTTTTCTATCCTATCAGGGGCTTGGAATAGTCACATTTTTGTTCAACTTTGTAACGCTCTAGCGGCTAAACTTTGGAACGAGTTGGGTCAAACATAAAGCTTGGTTATAATTTAAAGAGCTCCAGGAAAGTCTTCAATCTTTTTCTACTCCTATCAGGGGCTTGGAAATAGTCACATTTTTGTTTCAACTTTGCTAACGCTCTAGCGGCTAAACATTGGAACGAGTTGGGTCAAAATAAAGCTTGGTTAGATAATTTAAAGGCTCTCAGGAAAGTCTTAACTTTTTCTACTCCTATCAGGGCTTGGAAATATCACATTTTTGTTTCACTTTTATAACTCTAGCGGGTAAACTTAACGAGGTGTCAAACATAAAGCTTGGTTAATAATTTAAAGAGCTCTCAGGAAAGTTTAATCTTTTTCTACTCCTATCAGGGGCTTGGTAATAGTCACATTTTTGTTTCAACTTTGAACGCTCTAGCGGTAAACTTTGGAACGAGTTGGGTCAAACATAAAGCTTGGTTAATAATTTAAAGAGCTCTCAGGAAAGTCTTCAATCTTTTTCTACTCCTACAGGGGCTTGGAAATAATCACATTTGTTTCACTTTGTAACGCTCTGGGCTAAACATTTGAAGAGGTGGGTCAACATAAAGCATTGGTTAGATAATTTAAAGGCTCTTAAGAAAGTCTTAATCTTTTCTACTCTATCAGGGGCTTGGATAGTCACATTTTTGTTTCAACTTTGCTAACGCCTAGCGGCTAAACAATTGAACGAGTTGGGTCAAACATAAAGCATTGGTTAGAAATTTAAAGAGCTTCAGGAAAGTCTTCAATTTTTTCTATCCTACCAGGGGCTTGGAAATAGTCACATTTTGTTCAATTTGCTAACGCTCTAGCGGCTAAACAATTGAACGAGTTGGGTCAAACATAAAGCGTTGGTTAGTAATTTAAAGAGCTCCAGGAAAGTCTTCAATCTTTATTTATTCCTATCAGGGGCTTGGATAGTCACATTTTTGTTTCAACTTTGCTAACGCTCTAGCGGCTAAACTATTGATCGAGGTGAGTCACAATAAAGCGTTGGTTAGATAATTTAAAGAGCTCCAGGAAAGTTTCAACTTTTTCTACATCTACCAGGGCTTGGAATAGTCACATTTTTGTTTCACTTTTGATAACGCTCTAGCCGGTAAACTATTGGAACGAGGTGGGTCAAACATAAAGCATTGGTTAGATAATTTAAAGAGCTTTCAGGAAAGTTTAATATTTTTCTATTCCTATCAAGGCTTGGAATAGTCACATTTTTGTTTCAACTTTGCTAACGCTCTAGCGGCTAAACTATTGAAACGAGTTGGGTCAAACATAAGCGTTGGTTAGTAATTTAAAGAGCTCCAGAAAGTCTTCAATCTTTATTCTACTCCTATCAGGGGCTTGGAAATATCACATTTTTGTTTCACTTTGCTAACGCTCTTGGTCTAAACTATTGAACGAGTGGGTCAAACATAAAGCTTGGTTAGATAATTTAAAGAGCTCTAAGAAAGTCTTCAATCTTTATTCTACTCTTATCAGGGGCTTGGAAATAGTCACATTTTTGTTTCACTTTTGATAACGCTCTAGCGGTAAACTTTTGAACGAGTTAGGTCAAACATAAAGATTGGTTTAAAATTTAAAGAGCTCTCAGGAAAGTATTCAATCTTTATTCTACTCCTACAGGGGCTTGGTAATAGTCACATTTTTGTTTCAATTTGCTAACGCTCTAGCGGCTAAACTATTGAACGAGTTGGGTCAAACATAAAGCGTTGGTTAGATAATTTAAAGAGCTCTCAGGAAAGTCTTCAATCTTTATTATATCCTATCAGGGGCTTGGAATAGTCACATTTTTGTTTCAACTTTGCTAACGCTCTGCGGCTAAACTATTGATCGAGCGGGTCAAACATAAAGCGTTGGTTAGTAATTAAAGAGCTCGTAGATAATTTCAATCTTTCAGAATCTTCAGGTTTGGCAATATCACATTTTTGTTTCAACTTTTAACGCTCTAGCCTAAACTTACGGGTAAACATTGGAACGAGTTGGGTCAAACATAAGGCGTTGGTTAGCTAATTTAAAGAGCTCGCAGTAAAGTCTTCAATCTTTATTCTACTCCTATCAGGGGCTTGGAAATAGTCACATTTTTGTTTCAACTTTGCTAACGCTCTAGCGGCTAAACTATTGGAACGAGTTGGGTCAAACATAAAGCGTTGGTTAGATAATTTAAAGAGCTCTCAGGAAAGTCTTCAATCTTTATTCTACTCTTATCAGGGGCTTGGAAATAGTCACATTTTTGTTTCACTTTTGATAACGCTCTAGCGGGTAAACTGTTTGAACGAAGTTAGAACATAAAGCATTGGTTAGATAATTTAAAGAGCTCTCAGGAAAGTCTTCAATCTTTATTATATTCCTATCAGGGGCTTGGCAGTAGTCACATTTCTGTTTCAACTTTGCTAACGCTCTAGCGGCTAAACTATTTGATCGAGGTGAGTCACACATAAAGCGTTGGTTAGATAATTTAAAGAGCTGTCAGTAAAGTCTTCCATCTTTGTTCTACTACTATCAGGGGCTTAAAAATAGTCACATTTTTGTTTCACTTTTGATAACGCTTTAGCGGGTAAACTGTTTGAACGAGGTGAGTCAAACATAAAACATTGGTTAGATAATTTAAAGAGATCGCAGGAAAGTGTTCAATCTTTGTTCTACATCTACCAGGCGTTTGGCAATAGTCACATTTTTGTTTCACTTTTGATAACGCTCTAGCCGGTAAACGATTTGAACGAGTTGGGTCAAACATAAAGCATTGGTTAGATAATTTAAAGAGCTCTCAGGAAAGTCTTCAATCTTTCTTCTACTCCTACCAGGCGCTTGGCAATAGTCACATTTTTGTTTCAACTTTGCAAACGCTCTGAGGCTAAACTATTTGAATGAGGTGGGTCGAACATAAAGCATTTGTTAGATAATTTAAACAAATGAGTTGAACCATCTCAATATCGATTGCTAAATGTGTATATACAACAAAATCGACTTTATGCCTAAATATAAGACTATGGAATTATGGCTTTTTGTCAACTTCAGTTCTCTAAAGGAGGTTTATTAACTTAAATATGTTAAACCAGTTATCGGAAGCGTATATACATAAATCGACTTTATACCTAAATATAAAATTATAACATTACGGAATTCTTCTAAATGCACTGCCGTTATACCGATAAGGCTTTATGTAGACTTCAATATGCTAAAAAATGTTTATTAACTTAATATGTTACACTTATGATTTGAAGCATTTCGATATCGATAGCTAAAACAAAAAAATCGACTTTATACCTAAATATAAGATTACGGAATTCTTCTACATGCACTGTCGTTATGCCGCCATGGTTTTATATCACCTTCATTACGTTAAAGAAGGTTAACTAACTTAAATATGTTAAACTAATGATTTGAAGATTTTCGATATCGATTGCTAAATGCGTAAATACAAGAAAATCGACTATATACCTAAATATAAGATTAAAGAAGGTTAATTAACTTAAACATGTTAAACTAATGATTTGAAGCATTTCGATATCGATTGCTAAATGTGTATAGAAAAGAAAATCGACTTTATACCTAAATATAGGATTACGTAATTCTTCTAAATGCTTTGCCGTTATGCCGTTAAGGCGTTTGTAGACTTCAGTAAGATAAAGAGGGTTAATTAACTTAAATATGTTAAACTAATGATTTGAAGCATTTCGATATCGATTGCTAAATCCGTATATACAACAAAATCGACTTTATACCCAAATATAAGATTACGGAATTCTTCTACATGCACTGTCGTTATGCCGCCATGGCTTTATATCACCTTCATTACGTTAAAGAAGGTTATCTAACTTAAATATGTTAAACTAATGATTTGAAGCATTTCAATATCGATTGCTAAATGTGTATGTACAACCAAATCGACTTTATACCTAAATATAAGATAACGGAATTCATATAAATATACTGCCGTTATGCCGTTATGGCTTTATGTAAACTTTAGTAAGATAAAGAAGGTTAATTAACTTAAATATGCTAAACCAGTTATCTGATGCATTTCGATATCGATTGCTTAATGTGTAAATACAAGAAAATCGACTTTATACCTAAATATAAGATTACGGAATTCTTCCAAATGCACTGCCATACCGTTATGGCTTTATGTTAACTTCAGTTCGTTAAAGAAGGTTTATTAACTTAAATATGTTAAACCAGGTATTTGAAGCATTTCGATATCGATTGCTTAATGCATATATAAAAGAAAATCGACTTTATACCTAAATATAAGACTACGGAATTCTTCCAATGTACTGTCGTTATGCCGCCATGGCTTTATATCAACTTCAATACCTTAAAGAAGGTTAATTAACTTAAATTTGTTAAACTAATGATTTGCAGCATTTCGATATCGATAGCTAAATGTGTATGTAAAAAAAATCGAATTTATACCTAAACATAAGATTACGGAATTCTTCCAAATGTACTGTCGTTATGCCGCCATGTCTTTATGTCACCTTCATTACCTTAAAGAAGGTTAATTAACTTAAATATGTTAAACTAATGATTTGAAGCATTTCGATATAGATTGCTTAATGTGTAAATACAAGAAAATCGACTTTATACCTAAACATAAGATTACGGAATTCTTCCAAATGTACTGTCGTTATGCCGCCATGTCTTTATGTCACCTTCATTACGTTAAAGAAGGTTAATTAACTTAAATATGTTAAACTAATGATTTGAAGCATTTCGATATCGATTGCTTAATGCATATATAAAAGAAAATCGACTTTATACCTAAATATAAGACTACGGAATTCTTCCAAATGTACTGTCGTTATGCCGCCATGGCTTTATATCAACTTCAATACCTTAAAGAAGGTTAATTAACTTAAATTTGTTAAACTAATGATTTGCAGCATTTCGATATCGATAGCTAAATGTGTATGTAAAAAAAATCGAATTTATACCTAAACATAAGATTACGGAATTCTTCCAAATGTACTGTCGTTATGCCGCCATGGCTTTATAACACCTTCCTTACGTTAAAGAAGGTTATCTAATTTAAATATGTTAAACGGATGATTTGAAGCATTTCGATTACGATTGCAAAATGTGTATGTACAACAAAATCGACTTTATACCTAAATATAAGATAACGCAATTCATATCAATATACTGCCGTTATGCCGTGAGGGCTTTATGTAAACTTCAGTTCGCTAAAGGAGGTTTATTAACTTAAATATGTTAAACCAGTTATCTGAAGCATTTCCATATCGATTGCGAAATGTATATATACAAGAAAATCGACTTTATACTTAAATATAAAATTAAAACATTACGGAATTCTTCTAAATGCACTGCCGTTATACCGTTAAGGCTTTATGTAGACTTCAGTATGCTTAAAAATGTTTATTAACTTAATATGTTAAACTAATGATTTGAAGCATTTCGATATCGATAGCTAAAACTGTATATACAAGAAAATCGACTTTATGCCTCAATATAAGATTACAGAATTCTTCTAAATGCACTGCCGTTATGCCGCCATGGCTATAAGCCAACTTCCGTTCGTTAAAGAAGGTTTATTAACTTAAACTTTGAAGCATTTCGATATCGATTGCTGAATGTGTATATACAAGAAAATCGACCTTATACATAAATATAAGATTACGGAATTCTTCTAAATGCACTGCCGTTATGCCGCCATGGTTTTATATCACCTTCATTACGTTAAAGAAGGTTAACGAACTTAAATATGTTAAACGAATGATTTGAAGCATTTCGATATCGATAGCTAAAGGCGTATATACAAGAAAATCGACTTTTTACCTAAATATAAGATTACGGAATTTTTCTAAATGCACTGCCGTTATGCCGCCATGGCTTTAAGCCAACTTCCGTTCGTTAAAGAAGGTTTATTAACTTAAATATGTTAAACTAATGATAAATGTGTATATACAACAAAATCGACTTTATACATAAATATACGATAGCGGAATTCTTCTAAATGCACTGTCGTTATGCCGCTATGGCTTTATATCACCTTCATTACGTTAAAGAAGGTTAACGAACTTAAATATGTTAAACTAATGATTTGAAACATTTCGATATCGATTGCTAAATGCGTATATACAAGAAAATCGACTTTATACATAAATATAAGATTACGGAATTCTTCTAAATGCACTGTCGTTATGCCGCCATGGCTTTATATCACCTTCATTACGTTAAAGAAGGTTAACGATCTTAAATATGTTAAACGAATGATTTGAAGCATTTCGATATCGATAGCTAAAGGCGTATACAAGAAAATCGACTTTTTACCTAAATATAAGTATACGGAATTCTTCCAAATGAACTGGTGTTATACCGTTTTGGCTTTATGTAAACTTTGGTAATATAACAAAGGTTAATTAACTTAAATATGTTAAACTAATGATTTGAAGCATTTCGATATCGATAGCTTAATGTGTATATACAACAAAATCGACTTTATACATAAATATACGATAACGGAATTCTTCTAAATGCACTGCCGTTATGCCGCCATGGCTTTAAGCCAACTTCCGTTCGTTAAAGAAGGTTTATTAACTTAAATATGTTAAACTAATGATTTGAAGCATTTCGATATCGATTGCTAAATGCGTATATACAAGAAAATCGACTTTATACATAAATATAATATTACGGAATTCTTCTAAATGCACTGTCGTTATGCCGCCATGGCTTTATATCACCTTCATTACGTTAAAGAAGGTTAACGAACTTAAATATGTTAAACTAATGATTTGAAGCATTTCGATACCGATTGCTAAATTGTATATACAAGAAAATCGATTTTATACCTAAATATAAGATAACGAAATTCTACCAAATGTACTGTCGTTATACCGCCATGGCTTTATATCGACTTCAATACGTTAAAGAAGGTTAACGATCTTAAATATGTAAAACGAATGATTTGAAGCATTTCGATATCGATAGCTAAAGGAGTATAGAAGAAAATCGACTTTATACCTAAATATAAGATTACGGAATTCTTCCAAAAGCACTGCCGTTATACCGTTATGGCTTTACGTGAACTTCAGTAAGAAAAAGAAGGTTAATTATCTTAAATATGTTAAGCTAATGATTTGAAGCATCTCGATATCGATTGCTAAATGTGTATATACAACAAAATCGACATTATACCTAAATATAAGTTTACGGAATTCTTCCAAATGCACTGGCGTTATACCGTTATGGCTTTATGTAAACTTCAGTCAGAGAAAGAAGGTTAATTAACTTAAATATGTTAAACTAATGATTTGAAGCATTTCGATATCGATTGCTAAATATGTATATACAAGAAAATCGACTTTATGCCTAAATATAAGACTATGGAATTATGGCTTTATGTCAACTTCAGTTCGCTAAAGGAGGTTTATTAACTTAATTATGTTAAACCAGTTATCTGAAGCATTTCGATATCGATTGCGAAACGTGTATATACAAGAAAATTGACTTTATACCTAAATATAAAATTATAATATTACGGAATTCTTCTAAATGCACTGCCGTTATACCGTTAAGGCTTTATGTAGACTTCAGTATGCTAAAAAATGTTTATTAACTTAATATGTTAAACTTATGATTTGAAGCATTTCGATATCGATAGCTAAATGTGTATAAACAAAAAAATCGACTTTATACCTAAATATAAGATTACGGAATTCTTCTATATGCACTGCCGTTATGCCGCCATGGCTTTAAGCCAACTTCCGTTCGTTAAAGAAGGTTTATTAGCTTAAATATGTTAAACTAATTATTTGAAGCATTTCGATATCGATTGTTAAAAGTGTACATACAAGAAAATCGACTTTATACATAAATATAAGACTTCGGAATTCTTCCAAATGTACTGTCGTTATGCCGCCATGGCTTTATATCGACTTCAATACGTTAAAGAAGGTTAATTAACTTAAATATGTTAAACTAATGATTTGAAGCATTTCGATATCGATTGCTAAATGTGTATATACAACAAAATCGACTTTATATTTAAATATAAGATTACGAAATTCTTCCAAATGTACTGTCGTTATGCCGCCATTGCTTTATATCGACTTCAATACGTTAAAGAGGGTTAATTAACTTTAATATGTTAAACTAATGATTTGAAGCATTTCGATATCGATTGCTAGATGTGTATATACAACAAAATCGACTTTATACCCAAATATAAGATTACGGAATTCTTCTAAATGCACTGTCGTTATGCCGCCATGGCTTTATATCACTTGCATTAAGTTAAAGAAGGTTAACTAACTTAAATATGTTAAACTAATGATTTGAAGCATTTCAATATCGATTGCTAAATGTGTGCGTATAACAAAATCGACTTTATACCTAAATGTAAGATAACGGAATTCATATAAATGTACTGCCGTTATACCGTTATGGCTTTATGTAAACTTTAGTAAGATAAAGAAGGTTAATTAACTTAAATATGTTAAACTAATGATTTGAAGCATTTCGATATCGATTGCTAAATGTGTATATACAACAAAATCGACTTTATACATAAATATACGACAACGGAATTCTTCTAAATGCATTGCCGTTATGCCGCCATGGCTTTATATCACCTTCATTACGTTAAAGAAGGTTAACTAACTTAAATATGTTAAACTAATGATTAGAAGCATTTTGATATCGATTGCTTAATGTGTATATACAACAAAATCGATTTTATACCTAAATATAAGATTACGAAATTCTTCCAAATGTACTGTCGTTATGCCGCCATGGCTTTATATCGACTACAATACGTTAAAAAAGGTTAACGATCTTAAATATGTTAAACGAATGATTTGAAGCATTTCGATATCGATAGCTAAAGGAGTATAGAAGAAAATCGACTTTATACCTAAATATAAGATTACGGAATTCTTCCAAACGCACTGCCGTTATACCGTTATGGCTTTACGTAAACTTCAGTAAGAAAAAGAAGGTTAATTAACTTAAATATGTTAAACTAATTATTTAAAGCATCTCGATATCGATTGCTAAATGTGTATATACAACAAAATCGATATTATACCTAAATATAAGTTTACGGAATTCTTCCAAATGCACTGGCGTTATACCGTTATGGCTTTATGTAAACTTCAGTCAGAGAAAGAAGGTTAATTAACTTAAATATGTTAAACTAATGATTTGAAGCATTTCGATATCGATTGCTAAATGTGTATATACAAGAAAATCGACTTTATACCTAAATATAAGATTACGGAATTCTTCTAAATGCACTGCCGTTATGCCGTAATGGCTTTATGCCAACTTCCGTTCGTTAAAGAAGGTTAATTAACTTAAATATGTTAAACTAATGATTTGAAGCATTTCGATATCGATTGCTAAATGTGTATATACAAGAAAATCGACTTTATGCCTAAATATAAGACTATGGAATTATGGCTTTATGTCAACTTCAGTTCGCTAAAGGAGGTTTATTAACTTAATTATGTTAAAAAAGTTATTTGAAGCATTTCGATATCGATTGCGAAAGGTGTATATACAAGAAAATCGACTTTATACCTAAATATGAAATTATAATATTACGGAATTCTTCTAAATGCACTGCCGTTATACCGTTAAGGCTTTATGTAGACTTCAGTATGCTAAAAAATGTTTATTAACTTAATATGTTAAACTTATAATTTGAAGCATTTCGATATCGATAGCTAAATGTGTATAAACAGAAAAATCGACTTTATACCAAAATATAAGATTACGGAATTCTTCTAAATGCACTGCCGTTATGCCGCCATGGCTTTAAGCCAACTTCCGTTCGTTAAAGAAGGTTTATTAGCTTAAATATGTAAAACTAATTATTTGAAGCATTTCGATATCGATTGTTAAATGTGTACATACAAGAAAATCGACTTTATACATAATTATAAGATTTCGGAATTCTTCCAAATGTACTGTCGTTATGCCGCCACGGCTTTATATCGACTTCAATACGTTAAAGAAGGTTAATTAACTTAAATATGCTAAACTAATGATTTGAAGCATTTCGATATCGATTGCTAAATGCGTAAATACAAGAAAATCGACTATATACCTAAATATAAGATTACGGAATTCTTCCAAATGTACTGTCGTTATGCCGCCATGGTTTTATATCGACTTCAATACGTTAAAGAAGGTTAATTAACTTAAATATGTTAAACTAATGATTTGAAGCATTTCGATATCGATTCCTAGATGTGTATATACAAAAAAATCGACTTTATACCCAAATATAAGATTACAGAATTCTTCTAAATGCACTGTCGTTATGCCGCCATGGCTTTATATCACTTTCATTACGTTAAAGAAGGTTAACTAACTTAAATATGTTAAACTAATGATTTGAAGCATTTCGATATCGATTGCTAAATGTGTATGTACAACAAAATCGACTTAAACCTAAATGTAAGATAACGGAATTCATATAAATGTACTGCCGTTATACCCTTATGGCGTTATGTAAACTTTAGTAAGATAAAGAAGGTTAATTAACATAAATATGCTAAACCAGTTATCTGATGCATTTCGATATCATTTGCTTAATGTGTAAATACAAGAAACTCGACATTATACCTAAATATGAGATTACGGAATTCTTCCAAATGCACTGCCGTTATACCGTTATGGCTTTATGTACACTTCAGTGAGAAAAATAAGGTTAATTAACTTAAGATTGTTAAACTAATGAGTTGAACCATCTCGATATCGATTGCTTATGTGTATATACAACAAAATCGACTTTATACCTAAATATAAGACTACGGAATTCTTCTACATGCACTGCCGTTACGCCGCCATGGCTTTATATCAACTTCAATACGTTAAAGAAGGTTAATATGTTAAACTAATGATTTGAAGCATTTCGTTATCGATTGCTAAATGTGTGTATACAAGAAAATCGACTTTATACCTAAATATAAGATTACGGAATTCTTCTAAATGCACTGCCGTTATGCCGCCATGGTTTTATATCACCTTCAGATCGTTAAAGAAGGTTTATTAACTTAAATATGTTGTACTAATGAGTTGAACCATCTCGATATTGATTGCTTATGTGTATATACAACAAAATCGACTTTATACCTAAATATAAGTTTACGGAATTCTTCCAAATGCACTGCCATTATACCGTTATGGCTTTATGTTAACTTCAGTTTGTTAAAGAAGGTTTATTAACTTAAATATGTTAAACCAGGTATTTGAAGCATTTCGACATCGATTGCTTAATGCATATATAAAAGAAAATCGACTTTATACCTAAATATAAAACTACGGAATTCTTCCAAATGTACTGTCGTTATGCCGCCATTGCTTTATATCAACTTCAATACGTTAAAGAAGGTTAATTAACTTAAATTTGTTAAACTAATGATTTGAAGCATTTTGATATTTATAGCTAAATGTGTATGTAAAAGAAAATCGAATTTATACCTAAACATAAGATTACGGAATTCTTCCAAATGTACTGTCGTTATTCCGCCATGTCTTTATGTCACCTTCATTACGTTAAAGAAGGTTAACTAACTTAAATATGTTAAACTAATGATTAGAAGCATGCTAAATGTGTATATACAACAAAATCGATTTTATACCTAAATATAAGATTACGAAATTCTTCCAAATGTACTGTCGTTATGCCGCCATGGCTTTATATCGACTACAATACGTTAAAAAAGGTTAACGATCTTAAATATGTTAAACGAATGATTTGAAGCATTTCGATATCGATAGCTAAAGGAGTATAGAAGAAAATCGACTTTATACCTAAATATAAGATAACGGAATTCATATAAATATACTGCCGTTATGCCGTGATGGCTTTATGTAAACTTCAGTAAGATTAAGAAGGTTAATTAACTTAAATATGCTAAACC
>JAPZAG010000858.1:0-48709 GCA_027475135.1 Bactrocera correcta | reverse complement strand
CCGTTAAGGCTTTGTGTAGACTTCGGTAAGCTAAAAAAAGTTTATTAACTTAAATATGTTAAACTAATGATTTAAAGCATTTCGATATCGATTGCTTATTGTGTAAATTTGAGAAAATCGACATTATACCTAAACATAAGATTACGGAATTCTCCTAAATGCAATGCCGCTATACCGTTAAGGCTTTGTGTAGACTTCAGTAACCCAAAAAAAAATTTATTAACTTAAATTTGTTAAACTAATGATTTGAAGCATTTCGATATCGATTGCTTATTGGTAAATTTAAGAAAAGCGACTTTATACCTAAATATAAGATTACGGAGTTATTCTAAATGCACTGCCGTTATGACGCCATGGATTTATGCAAACTTCCGTTCGTTAAAAAAAGTTTATTAACTTAAATATGTTAAACTAATGATTTGAAGCATTTTGATATCGATTGCTAAATGAGTATAAACAAGAAAATCGACTTTACACCTAAATATAAGATTACGGAATTCTCCTAAATGCACTGCCGTTATACCGTTAAGGCTTTGTGTAGACTTCGGTAAGCTAAAAAAAGTTGATTAACTTAAAAATGTTAAACTAATGATTTGAAGCATTTCGATATCGATTGCTAAATGCGTATATACAAGAAAATCGACATTATACCTAAATATAAGATTACGGAATTATTCTAAATGCACGGCTGTTATGCCGCCATGGATTTATGCCAACTTCAGTTCGTTAAGGAAGGTTAATTAACTTTAATATGTTAAACTAATGATTTGATTCATTTCGATATCGATTGCTAAATGAGTATATACAAGAAAATCGACTTTATACCTAAATATAAGATTACGGAATTCTTCCAAATGCACTGCCGTTATGCCGTTAAGGCTTTTGTAGACTTTAGTAAGATAAAGAGGGTTAATTAACTTAAATATGTTAAACTAATGATTTGAAGCATTTCGATATCGATTGCTAAATATGTATATACAAGAAAATCGACTTTATACCTAAATATAAGATTACGGAATTCTTCCAAATGCACTGCCGTTATGCCGTTAAGGCTTCTGTAGACTTTAATAAGATAAAGAGGGTTAATTAACTTAAATATGTTAAACTAATGATTTGAAGCATTTCGATATCGATTGCTAAATGAGTATATACAAGAAAATCGACTTTATACGTAAATATAAGATTACGGAATTATTCTAAATGCACTGCCGTTATGCCGCCATGGATTTATGCCAACTTCAGTTCATTAAAGAAGGTTTATTAACCTAAATATGTTAAACTAATGATTTGAAGCATGTCGATATCGATAGCTAAATGAGTATATACAAGAAAATCGACTTTATACCTAAATATAAGATTAGGGAAATTCGCCTAAATGCACTGGCGTTATACCGTTAAGGCTTTGTGTAGACTTCAGTAAGCTAAAAAAAGTTTATTAACTTAAATATGTTAAACTAATGATTTGCAGCATTTCTACATCGATTGCTAAATGAGTATATACAAAAAACTTGAATTTATACCTAAACATAGGATAACGGAATTCTCCAAAATGCACTGGCGTTGTACCGTTAAGGCTTTGTGTAGACTTCAGTAAGCCAAAAAAAATTTATTAACTTAAATATCTTAAACTGATGATTTGAAGCATTTCGATATCGATTGCTTATTGTGCAAATTTAAGAAAATCGACTTTATACCTAAATATAAGATTACGGAATTATTCTAAATGCACTGCCGTTATGACGCCATGGATTTATGCCAACTTCCGTTCGTTGAAAAAGGTTTATTAACTTAAATATGTTAAACTAATGATTTGAAGCATTTTGATATCGATTGCTTAATGCATATATACAAGAAAATCGACTTTACACCTAATTATAAGATTACGGAATTCTCCTAAATGCACTGCCCTTATACCGTTAAGGCTTTGTGTAGACTGCAGTAAGCTAAAAAAAAATTTATTAACTTAAATATGTTAAACTAATGATTTGAAGCATTTCGATATCGATTGCTAAATATGTATATACAAGAAAATCGACTTTATACCTAAATATAAGATTACGGAATTATTCTAAATGCACTGCCGTTATGCCGCCATGGATTTATGCCAAATTCAGTTCTTTTTAAAGAAGGTTTATTAACTTAAATATGTTAAAGTAATGATTTGAATCATTTTGATATCGATTGCTAAATGTGTATATACAAGAAAATTGACTTTATACCTAAATATATTATAACGGAATTCTTCTAAATGCACTGCCGTTATACCGTTAAGGCTTTGTGTAGACTTCAGTAAGCTAAAAAAAAGTTTATTAACTTAAATATGTTAAACTAATGATTTAAAGCATTTCGATATCGATTGCTAAATGGGTATATACAAGAAATTCGACTTTGTACCTAAATATAAGATTACGGAATTATTCTAAATGCACTGCCGTTATGCCGCCTTGGATTTAGCCAACTTCAGTTCGTTAAAGAAGGTTAATTATCTTTAATATGTTAAACTAATTATTTGATTCATTTCGATATCGATTGCTAAATGATTATATTCAAGAAAATCGACTTTATACCTAAATATAAGATTACGGAATTCTTCCAAATGCACTGCCGTTATGCCGTTAAGGCTTTTGTAGACTTTAGTAAGATAAAGAAGGTTAATTAACTTAAATATGTTAAACTAATGATTTGAAGCATTTCGATATCGATTGCTAAATGTGTATATACAAGAAAATCGACTTTATACCTAAATATAAGATTACGGAATTCTTCTAAATGCACTGCCGTTATGCCGCCATGGCTTTGTGCCAACTTCAGTTCGTTAAAGAAGGTTTATTAACTTAAATATGTTAAAGTAATGATTTGAATCATTTCGATATCGATTGTTTAAATGTGTATATACAAGAAAATCGACTTTATACCTAATATATATTTTTACGGAATTCTTCTAAATGCACTGCCGATATGCCTTATTGCTTTATGTTAACTTAAATAAGATAAAAAAGGGTTTAAATTTAAAATTAAATATGTTAAACTAATGATTTGAAGAATTTCGATATCAATTGCTAAATGTGTATATACAAGAAAATCGAATATACACCTAAATATAAGATTACGGAATTCTTCTACATGCACTGCCGCTATGCCGCCATGGCTTTATGTTAACTTCAGTGCGTTAAAGAAGCTTTATTTTCTCAAATATGTTAAACTACTGATTTAAAGCATTTCGATATCGATTGCTAAATGAGTATATACAAGAAAATCGACTTTATATCTAAATATATGATAACAGAATCCTTCTCAATGCACTGCCGTTATGCCGTTAAGGCTTTTGTATACTTCAGTAAGATAAAGAGGGTTAATTAGCTTTAATATGTTAAACTAATGATTTGAAGCATTTCGATATCGATTGCTAAATGTGTGTATACACGAAAATCGACTTTATACCTAAATATAAGATTACGTAATTCTTCCAAATGCACTGCCGTTATGCCGTTGAAGCTTTTGTAGACTTTAATAAGATAAAGGGGGTTTTAATTAACTTAAATATTTAAACTAATGATTTGGGGCATTTCGATATCGATTGCTAGATATATATATACAAGAAAATCGACTTTATACCTAAATATAAGATTTCGGAATTCTTCCAAATGTACTGTCGTTATGCCACCATGGCTTTATATCACCTTCAATACGTTAAGAAGATTAATTGACTTAAATATGTTAAACTAATGGTTTGAAGCATTTCGATGTCGATTGCTAAATTTGTATATAGAAGAAAACCGACTTTATACCTAAATATAAGATAACGGAGTTCTTCTCAATGCACTGCCGTTATGCATTTATGTTAACTTCAGTTCGTTAAAGAAGGTTTATTAACTTAAATATTTTAACCAGTTATTTGAAGCATTTCGATATGGATTGCTAAATGCAAATATACAAGAAAATCGACTTTATACCTAAATATAAGATAACGGAATTCTTCTAAATGCACTGCCGTTATGCCGCCGTGGCTTTATGCCAACTTCAGTTCGTTAAAGAAGGTTTATTAACTTAACTATGTTAAACTAATGATTGAGAAGAACTCCGTTATCTTTTATTTAGGTATAAAGTCGATTTTCTTCTATATACACATTTAGATATCGATATCGAAATGCTTCAAATCATTAGTTTAACATATTTGAGTTAATAAACCTTCTTTAACGAACTGAAGTTGGCATAAAGCCATGGCGGCATAACGGCAGTGCATTTAGAAGAATTCCGTAATATTATATTTAGGTATAAAGTCGAATGTTTGTATGTACACATTTAGCATTCGATATCGAAATGCTTCAAATTATTAGTTTAACATATTTAATTTAATTAACCTTCTTTATGGTATTGAAGTTTACATAAAGCCATAACGGTATAACGGCAGTGCATTTGGAAGAATTCCGTAGTCTTATATTTAGGTATAAAGTCGATTTTTTTGTATATACACACCTAGCAATCGACATCGAGATGCTTTAACTCAATATTTTTATTATATTTAAGTTAATTAACCATCTTTATCTTACTTAAGAATACAAAAGCCTTAGCGGCATAACGGCAGTGAATTTGGAAGAATTCCGTAATATCATATTTAGGTATAAAATCGATTTTGTTGTAAATACACATTTAGCAATCGATATCGAAATGCTTCAAATCATTAGTTTAACATATTTAAGCTAATTAACCCTCTCTATCTTAATGAAGTCTACAAAAGCCTTAACGGCATAACGGCAGTGCATTTGGAAGAATTAATTAATATTATATTTAGGTATAAAGTCGATTTTATTGTGTAAGTAAATAAAACTTCTTTAACACACTGAAGTTAACATAAAGCCATGGCGGCATAACGGCAGTGCATGTAGAAGAATTCCGTAATCTTATATTTAGGTATAAAGTCGATTTTCTTGTATATACACATTTAGCAATCGATATCGAAATGCCTCAAATCATTAGTTTAACAAATTAAAGTTAATTAACCCCCTTTATCTTACTGAAGCCTACAAACCCCTTTAACGGCATAACGACAAAGCATTTAGAAGAATTACGTAATCTTATATTTATGTATAAAGTCGATTTTCTTGTATATACACATTAAGCAATCGATATCGAAATGCCTCAAATCATTAGTTTAACATATTTAAGTTAATTAACCCCCTTTATCTTACTGAAGCCTACAAACTCTTAACGGCATAACGGCAAAGCATTTAGAAGAATTACGTAATCTTATATTTGGGTTTTAAAAGTCGATTTTCTTGTATTTTTTGTGAAAAAATTTAAAAAATTGTTTTCGAAAGTTAAAAAACCCCTTTTAAACTTACTAAATTAAAAACCCTTTTTAAAACGAATAAAAAGTTTAAATTACAAACCATGGGGAAAAAGGCCATTTTTTTAAAAACTTTTCCGTAAAATCTTAAATTTGGGAAAATAAAGCAATTTTTTTATTTACAATTTAAAAACCCCTTGGGGAAAAGGGAAATGCTTCAAAAATTTTTTAACATATTTTAAGAAAATTAAACCCTTTCTTTATTTAACTTAAGTCTACAAAAGCCAAAACCTTTTTTAAGGGATTCTTAAAAAATTTTTTAAAATAAGTTAAAAAAGGTATAAAGTGATTTTCTTGTATAAAACCTTTTAAGCAATCGATTTCGAAATCCCTTCAAATAATTGTTTAACTTTTTAAAAATTAAAAAACCCCTTTTTTAAACAACTGAATTTAAACAAAACCTTAACGGAAAGGAAAAGGCATTTAGAAGAATTCCGTAATCTTATATTTAGGTAAAAGTCGATTTTCTTGTATATTCTTTTAAGAAATTCGATTTCGAAATCCCTTCAAATAATTAGTTTAACTTTTTAAAATTAAAAAACCCTTTTAAACAATAAAGTTTACAAACCTTCGGCATAAGGAAAAGCTTTTTAAAAAATTTTCCGTAATCTTATATTTAGGTATAAAGGATTTTCTTGTATATATCATTTAGCATTCGATTTCAAAAATCCTTCAAATCATTAGTTTAACTATTTAAGTTAAAAAACCCTTTTTTAAACCACGAATTTAAACAAAACCTTAACGGCATTAGGAAAAGGCTTTTTAAAAAAATTTTCCGTAATCTTATATTTAGGTAAAAAAAGGATTTTTTGTATAAAACCATTTAAGCTTTTCAAAAACCCAAATTTTTTAAAATTTTAAATTTTAAAAAACCTTTTAAGAAAATTAAACCCTTCCAAAATCTTACGGAAGTTTTTAAAAACCCTTAACCATAAGGAAAAGCTTTTTAGAAAAATTTACTTATCTTAAATTTGGGAAAATAAATTTAATTTTTCTTTATTTACTAAATTTAAAAACGTTAAGGGAAAGGGGCAAACTTTGGGTTTACTTATTTATTTTTAAAAACCACTTTAAACCACAATTAAAAACAAAAAGGGCCCAAACCAATTTTGTATTAGAAAAATTTTTCCCTAATTTTAATTTTTGGGTAAAATTCGATTTTTTTGTATAAAACCTTTTAAGCAATCGATTTAAATGCTTCAAATAATTGGTGTAACATATTTAAAAAAAAACCTTTTTTAACGAATTGAAGTTAAATAAAGCCATGGTAAAGGGCAGTCATTTGGAAGAATTCCGTAATCTTATTTTTAGGTAAAAGCCCCTTTTCCTTGTATATTGCATTAAGAAAACGATTTCGAAATGCTTCAAATAACTGGTTTAAAATTTTTAAAATTAAATTAAACCTTTTTTAAACGAATAAATTTAAACAAAAGCCTTGGCGGCATAACGGCATTTCATTTAAAGAATTCCGTAACTTATATTTAGGTATAAAGTCGATTTTTTGTATAAAACCTTTTAAGAAATTCGATTTTGAAATCCCTTCAAATCTTTAAGTTTAACATATTTAAGCTAATTAACCCTCTTTATCTTACTAAAAGTCTACAAAACCCTTTAAACGGCTAACGGCAGTGCTTTTGGAAGAATTTTTTTAAATTATATTTAGGTATAAAGTCGATTTTCTTGTATAAACCATTTAGCAATCGATATCGAAATCCCTTCAAATCATTAGTTTAACTATTTAAGTTAAAAAAACCCTTTTTTTAACGAATTAAAATTTGGATATAAAACCCTTTTGGTTGGCATAAGGAAAAGTACTTTTTCCAAATTCCAAAATTTCCTCAAATCATTATTTTAAACTATTTAAGTTAAAAACCCCTTTTTTAAACTTATTGAAGTTTAAAACCTTCGGCATAAGGAAAGCTTTTTAAAAAATTTTCCGTAATCTTATATTTAGGTAAAAAAAGGATTTTCTTGTATATATGCTTTTAAGAAATCGATTTCAAAAATCTTCAAATAATTGGTTTAACATATTTAAGTTAATAAACCTTCTTTAACGAACGAAGTTAACATAAAGCCATAACGGCTTTAACGGCAGTGCATTTAAAGAATTCCGTAACTTATATTTAGGTATAAAGTCGATTTTTTGTATATACACATTTAGCAATCGATACGAAATGCCTCAAATCATTAGTTTAACATATTTAAGAAATTTAAACCCCTTCTTTATTTTAAATAAAGTCTAAAAAAGCCTTAAGGGGGTAACGGAAAAGGCATTTGGAAGAATTCCAAAAACTTATATTTAGGTATAAAGTCGATTTTCTTGTATATATGATTTAGCAATCGTTTTAAAAAAAATTTTCAAATCTTTAGTTTAACATATTTAATTAAAAATTTTTCTTTAACGAACTGAAGTTCAAAAACCATGGCGGCATAACGGAGTGATTTAGAAAAATTCCGTAATCTTATATTTAGGTAAAATTCGATTTTTTTGTATATACCATTTAGCAATCGATTTTAAAATGCTTAAAATCATTAGTTTAACATATTTAATTTAAAATTAACCTTTTTAAACTTATTGAAGTTTAAAAGCCAATTGGGGGCATAAGGGCAAACATTTGGAAGAATTCCGTAATCTTATATTTAGGTATAAAGCCCCTTTTCCTTGTATATATCTTTTAAGAAAACGAAATCGAAATGCTTCAAATAACTGGTTTAAAATATTTAATTTAAATTAAACCTTTTTTAAACCACTGAATTTTAACATAAAGCCTTCGGATAACGGCAGTGCATTTAAAAAATTTTCCGTAACTTTTATTTAGGTATAAAGTCGATTTTTTGTATAAAACCATTAAGCAATCAAATTTTGAAATGCCTCAAATCATTAGTTTAACATATTTAAGTTTAATTTTAACCTTCTTTAAACCCAAATTTTTGGAAGTTTAAAATTATAAGGATGGGGGCCATAAACTCATTTGGAATTTTCCCGGTTAAATCTTTTTTAAATTTTGGGTTAAATCCTTTTTTCTTTGAATTATATCCCATTAAACAATCTTTTTCCAAAATTGTTTCAAATAATTGGTTTAACATATTTAATTTAAATTTAAACCTTCTTTAACAATTGAAGTTAAATAAAGCCATCGGATAACGGAGTCATTTGGAAGAATTCCGTAACTTATATTTGGGTTTAAAAGTCGATTTTCTTGTATATATGCATTAAGCAATCGATTTCAAAAATCTTCAAATAATTGGTTTAACATATTTAAGTTAATAAACCTTTTTTAAAACGAACTGAAGTTAACAAAAGCCATCGGCATAACGGCATTTCTTTAAAGAATTCCGAAAACTTATATTTAGGTATAAAGTCAATTTTTTGTATATACACATTTAGCAATCGATACGAAATGCCTAAAATCATTAGTTTAACATATTTAAGAAATTAACCCCCTTTATTTTAAATAAAGTTAAAAAAGCCTTAAGGGGGTAACGGAAATGCATTTGGAAGAATTCCAAAAACTTATATTTAGGTATAAAGTCGATTTTCTTGTAATACACTTTAGCAATCGATTTAAAAAATCCTTAAATCATTAGTTTAACATATTTAATTTAAAAAAAACCCTTTCTTTAACAACTGAAGTTCTTTAAAAAATATGGCGGCATAAGGGAAGTGCATTTGGAAAATTCCGTAATCTTATATTTGGGTTTAAAAGTCGATTTTCTTGTATATACGATTTAGCAATCGATATCGAAATGCTTAAAATCATTAGTTTAACATATTTAATTTAAATTTAAACCCCTCTTTATCTTACTGAAGTCTACAAAGGGCCTTAAGGCATAACGGCAAAGCATTTAGAAGAATTCCGTAATCTTATATTTGGGGTTAAAAAGGCCCATTTTCTTGTATATACTATTTAGCAATCGAAATCAAAATGCTTCAAATAATTAGTTTAACATATTTAATTTAAATTTAAACCTTCTTTATCTTACTGAAGTTTACATAAAGCCATAACGGTATAACGGCAGTGCATTTGGGAGAATTTCGTAATCTTTTATTTAGGTATAAAGTCGATTTTGTTGTATATACACATTAAGCAATCGACATCGAAATGCCTCAAATCATTAGTTTAACATATTTAAGTTAATTAACCTTCTTTAACATATTGAAGTTTATATAAGGCCATGGCGGCATAACGACAGTACATTTGGAATAATTCCGTAATCTTATATTTAGGTATAAAGTCGATTTTCTTGTATATATGCATTAAGCAATCGATTTCGAAATGTTTCAAATAACTGGTGTAACATATCTAAGTTAATAAACCTTCTTTAACGAACTGAAGTTAACATAAAGCCATAACGGTATAACGGCAGTGCATTTAGAAGAATTCCGTAAGCTTATATTTAGGTCGAAAGTCGATTTTCTTGTATATATGCATTAAGCAATCGATTTCGAAAATCTTCAAATCATTAGTTTAACATATTTAAGTTAATAAAGCTTTTTTAACGCACTGAAGTTAACACAAAGCCATGGCGGCATAACGGCAGTTCGTGTGGAAGAATTCCGTAAACTTATATTTAGGTATAAAGTCAATTTCCTTGTATATACACATTTAGCAATCGATATCGAAATGCCTAAAATCATTAGTTTAACATATTTAATTTAAATTTAAACCCCCCCTTTATCTTACTGAAGTTACAAACGCCTTAACGGCATAACGGCAATGCATGTAGAAGAACTCCGTTATCATATATTTAGGTATAAAGTCGATTTTCTTGTAATACCATTTAGCAATCGATATCAAAATCCCTTAAATCATTAGTTTAACATATTTAAGTTTTTTAAACCTTTTTTAAACAACTGAAGTTCAAAAAAATATGGCGGCATAAGGGAAGTGCATTTGGAAAATTCCGTAATCTTATATTTGGGTAAAAGTCGTTTTTCTTGTATATACGATTTAGCAATCGATACGAAATGCTTAAAATCATTAGTTTAACATATTTAATTTAAATTTAAACCCCTTCTTTATCTTACTGAAGTTTACAAAAGGCCTTAACGGATAACGGAAAAGGCTTTGGGGGAAAAATTTTCCGTAATCTTATATTTAGGTAAAAAGGTCGATTTTGTTGTATATACACATTTAGAAATCGATATCGAAATGCCTAAAATCATTAGTTTAACATATTTAAGTTAAAAACCCCCTTTATCTTACTGAAGTCTACAAACGCCTTAACGGCATAACGGCAAAGCACTTAGAAAAATTACGTTATCTTATATTTTGGTATAAAGTCAATTTTCTTGTATATACTGATTTAGCAGTCGATATCGAAATGCTTCAAATCGATAGTTTGACATATTTAAGTTAACAAACCTACTTTAACGCACTGAAGTTAACACAAAGCCATGGCGGCATAACGGCAGTGTATGTAGAAGAAATCCTTAATCTTATATTTAGGTATAAATTCGATTTTTTTGTATATACACATTTAGCAATCGATATATAAATGCTTCAAATCATTAGTTTAACATATTTAAGCAAATTTAAACCCTTTTTTTAACGTATTGAAGTTGATATAAAGCCATGGTGGCATAACGACAGTACATTTGGAAGAATTCCGTAATCTTATATTTAGGTATAAAGTCGATTTTCTTGTATATATGCATTAAGCAAACGATATCGAAATGCTTCAAATAACTGGTTTAACATATTTAAGTTAATAAAGCTTCTTTAACGCACTGAAGTTAACATAAAGCCATAACGGCAGTGCATTTAGAAGAATTCCGTATACTTATATTTAGGTATAAGGTCGATTTTGTTGTGTATTTGCATTTAGCAATCGATTTCGAAAATCTTTAAATCATTAGTTTAATGTATTTAAGTTAATAAAGCTTCTTTAACGCACTGAAGTTAACACAAAGCCATGGCGGCATAACGGCAGTTCATGTAGAAGAATTCCGTAATCTTATATTTAGGTAAAAAGTCGATTTTCTTGTATATACACATTTAGCAATCGATACCGAAATGCCTCAAATCATTAGTTTAACATATTTAAGTTAATTAACCTTTTTTAACGTATTGAAGTTGATATAAAGCCAGGGTGGCATAACGACAGTACATTTGGAAAAATTTCCCGTATTCTTATATTTAGGTATAAAGTCGATTTTCTTGTATATATGCATTAAGCAATCGATATCGAAATGCTTCAAATAACTGGTTTAACATATTTAAGTTAATTAATCTTCTTTAACTAACTGACGTTAACATAAAGCCAAAACGGTATAACGGCAGTGCATTTGGAAGAATTCCGTAATCTTATATTTAGGCATAAAGTCGATTTTCCTGTATATACACATTTAGAAACCGATATCGAAATGCCTCAAATCATTAGTTTAACATATTTAAGTTAATTAACCTTCTTTAACATACTGAAGTTGATATAAGGCCATGGCGGCATAACGACAGTACATTTGGAAGAATTCCGTAATCTTATATTTAGGCATAAAGTCGATTTTCTTGTATATATGCATTAAGCAATCGATTTCGAAATGTTTTAAATAACTGGTGAAAACATATCTAAGTTAAAAAACCTTCTTAAACGAACTGAAGTTAACATAAAGCCATAACGGCATAACGGCAGTGCATTTAGAAGAATTCCGTAGGCTTATATTTAGGTATAAAGTCGATTTTGTTGTATATACGCATTTAGCAATCGATATCAAAATGCTTCAAATCATTAGTTTGACATATTTAAGTTTATAAACCTTCTTTAGCGAACTGAAGTTGGCATAAATCCATGGCGGCATAACGGTAGTGCATTTAGAATAATTCCGAAATCTTATATTTGGGTAAGAAGTCGATTTTCTTGTATATACGCATTTAGCAATCGATAGCGAAATGCTTAAAATCATTAGTTTAACATATTTAAGTTAATTAACCTTCTTTATCTTACTGAAGTTTACATAAAGCCATAACGGTATAACGGCAGTGCATTTGGGAGAATTTCGTAATCTTATATTTAGGTATAAAGTCGATTTTGTTGTATATACACATTTAGCAATCGATATCGAAATGCCTCAAATCATTAGTTTAACATATTTAAGTTAATTAACCTTCTTTAACATACTGAAGTTGATATAAGGCCATGGCGGCATAACGACAGTACATTTGGAAGAATTCCGTAATCTTATATTTAGGCATAAAGTCGATTTTCTTGTATATATGCATTAAGCAATCGATTTCGAAATGTTTCAAATAACTGGTGTAACATATCTAAGTTAATAAACCTTCTTTAACGAACTGAAGTTAACATAAAGCCATAACGGCATAACGGCAGTGCATTTAGAAGAATTCCGTAGGCTTATATTTAGGTATAAAGTCGATTTTGTTGTATATACGCATTTAGCAATCGATATCAAAATGCTTCAAATCATTAGTTTGACATATTTAAGTTTATAAACCTCCTTTAGCGAACTGAAGTTGACATAAAGTAATAACGGCACTCATTTGGAAGAATTCCGTAGTCTTATATGTAGGCATAAAGTCGATTTTCTTGTATATACACATTTAGCAATCGATATCGAAATGCCTCAAATCATTAGTTTAACATATTTAAGTTAATTAACCTTCTTTAACATATTGAATTTGATATAAAGCCATGGCGGTATAACGACAGTACATTTGGAATAATTCCGTAATCTTATATTTAGGTATAAAGTCGATTTTCTTGTATATATGCATTAAGCAATCGATTTCGAAATGTTTCAAATAACTGGTGTAACATATCTAAGTTAAAAACCTTCTTTAACGAACTAAAATTAACATAAAGCCATAACGGTATAACGGCAGTGCATTTAGAAGAATTCCGTAAGCTTATATTTAGGTAGAAAGTCGTTTTTCTTGTTTATATGCATTAAACAATCGATTTCAAAAATCTTCAAATCATTATTTTAAAACATATTTAAGATAATAAAGCTTTTTTAACGCACTGAAGTTAACACAAAGCCATGGCGGCATAACGGCAGTTCATGTGGAAGAATTCCGTAATCTTATATTTAGGTATAAATCGATTTCCTTGTATATACACATTTAGCAATCTATATCGAAATGCCTGAAATCATTAGTTTAATATATTTAAGTTAACTAACCTTCTTTAACATACTGAAGTTCATATAAAGATATGGCGGCATAACGACAGTGCATTTGGAAGAATTCCGTAAGCTTATATTTAGGTAGAAAGTCGATTTTCTTGTTTATGTGCATTAAGCAATCGATTTCGAAAATCTTCAAATCTTTAAGTTTAACATATTTAAGTTAATAAAGCTTCTTTAACGCACTGAAGTTAACACAAAGCCATGGCGGCATAACGGCAATGCATGTAGAAGAATTCCGTTATCATATATTTAGGTATAAAGTCGATTTTCTTGTATATACACATTTAGCAATCGATATGGAAATGCCTGAAATCATTAGTTTAACATATTTAAGTTAATTAACCTTCTTTAACATACTGAAGTTCATATAAAGATATGGCGGCATAATGACAGTGCATTTGGAAGAATTCCGTAATCTTATATTTAGGTATAAAGTCGATTTTCTTGTATATACTGATTTAGCAATCGATATCGAAATGCTTCAAATCATTAGTTTAACATATTTAAGTTAATTAACCCTCTTTATCTTACTGAAGTCTACAAACGGCTTAACGGCATAACGACAAAGCATTTAGAAGAATTACGTAATCTTATATTTAGGTATAAAGTCGATTTTGTTGTATATATACATTTAGCAATCGATATCGAAATGCTTCAAATTATTAGTTTAACATATTGAAGTTTATTAACCCTCTTTATCTTTGAAGTCTAAAACGCCTTAAGGGCATAACGGCAAAGCATTAAGAAGAATTACATAATCTTATATTTAGGTATAAAGTCGATTTTGTTGTATATACACATTTAGCAATCGATATCGAAATGCTTCAAATCATTAGTTTAACATATCTAAGCTAATTAACCCTCTTTATCTTACTGAAGTCTACAAAAGACTTAGCGGCATAACCGCAGTGCATTCAGAAGAATTCCGTTATCATAAAATTTAGGTATAAAGTCGATTTTCTTGTATATACTTATTTAGCAATCGATACCGAAATGCCTCAAATCATTAGTTTAACATTTTTAAGTTAATTAACCTTTTTTAACGTATTGAAGTTGATATAAAGCCAGGGTGGCATAACGACAGTACATTTGGAAGAATTCCGTATTCTTATATTTAGGTATAAAGTCGATTTTGTTGTATATACACATTTAGCAATCGATATTGAAATGCCTCAAATCATTAGTTTAACATATCTAAGCTAATTAACCTTCTTTATCTTACTGAAGTCTACAAACGCATTAACGGCATAACGGCAAAGCATTTAGAAAAATTACGTTATCTTATATTTAGGTATAAAGTCGATTTTCTTGTATATACTGATATAGCAATCGATATCGAAATGCTTCAAATCGATAGTTTGACATATTTAAGTTAACAAACCTACTTTAACGCACTGAAGTTAACACAAAGCCATGGCGGCATAACGGCAGTACATTTGGAAGAATTCCGTAATCCAATATTTAGGTATAAAGTCGATTTTGTTGTATATACACATTTAGCAATCGATATTGAAATGCCTCAAATCATTAGTTTAACATATCTAAGCTAATTAACCATCTTTATCTTACTGAAGTCTACAAACGCCTTAACGGCATAACGGCAAAGCATTTAGAAAAATTACGTTATCTTATATTTAGGTAGAAAGTCGATTTTCTTGTATATATGCATTAAGCAATCCATTTCGAAAATCTTCAAATCATTAGTTTAACATATTTAAGTTAATAAAGCTTCTTTAACGCACTGAAGTTAACATAAAGCCATATCGGCATAACGGCAGTGCATTTAGAAGAATTCCGTATTCTTATATTTAGGTATAAAGTCGATTTTGTTGTGTATCTGCATTTAGCAATCGATTTCGAAAATCTTGAAATCATTAGTTTAACATATTTAAGTTAATAAAGCTTCTTTAACGCACTGAAGTTAACACAAAGCCATGGCGGCATAACGGCAGTTCATGTAGAAGAATGCCGTAATCTTATATTTAGGCATAAAGTCGATTTTCTTGTATATACACATTTAGCAATCGATATTGAAATGCCTCAAATCATTAGTTTAACATATTTAAGTTAATTAACCTTCTTTAACATATTGAAGTTGATATAAAGCCATGGCGGCATAACGACAGTACATTTGGAAGAATTCCGTAATCTTATATTTAGGTATAAAGTCGATTTTCTTGTATATGTGCATTAAGCAATCGATTTCGAAATGCTTCAAATCATTAGTTTAACATATTTAAGCTAATTAACCCTCTTTATCGTACTAAAGTCTACAAAAGCCTTATCGGCGTAGCGGCAGTGCATTTGGAAGAATTCCGTAATCTTATATTTAGGTATAAAGTCGATTTTCTTGTATATACACATTTAGCAATCGATATCGAAATGCCTCAAATCATTAGTTTAACATATTTAAGTTAATTAACTCCCTTTTTCTTACTGAAGTCTACAAACGCCTTAACGGCATAACGGCAGTGCATGTAGAAGAATTCCGTTATCATATATTTAGGTATAAAGTCGATTTTCTTGTACATACACATTTAGCAATCGATATCGAAATGCTTCAAATCATTAGTTTAACATATTTAAGTTAAATAACCTTCTTTAACATATTGAAGTTGATATAAAGCCATGGCGGCATAACGACAGTACATTTGGAAGAATTCCGTAATCTTATAGTTAGGTATAAAGTAGATTTTCTTGTATATATGCATTAAGCAATCGATTTCGAAATGCTTCAAATCATTAGTTTAACATATTTAAGTTAATTAACCCTCTTTATCTTACTAAAGTCTACAAAAGCCTTAACAGCATAACGGCAGTGCATTTGGAAGAATTCCGTAATCTTATATTTAGGTATTAAGTCGATTTTCTTGTATATACTCATTTAGCAATCGATATCTAAATGCTTCAAATCATCAGTTAAACATATTTAAGTTAATAAACGTTCTTTAACGAACTGAAGTTGGCATAAATCCATGGCGGCATAAAGGCAGTGCATTTGGGAGAATTTCGTAATCTTATATTTAGGTATAAAGTCGATTTTCTTGTATATATGCATTAAGCAATCGATTTCGAAATGTTTCTAATAACTGGTGAAACATATCTAAGTTAATAAACCTTTTTTAACGAACTGAAGTTAACATAAAGCCATAACGGCATAACGGCAGTGCATTTAGAAGAATTGTGTAAGCTCATATTTAGGTATAAAGTCGATTTTGTTGTACATACACATTTAGCAATCGATATCGAAATGCTTCAAATCATTAGTTTAACATATTTAAGTTAAATAACCTTCTTTAACATATTGAAGTTGATATAAAGCCATGGCGGCATAACGACAGTACATTTGGAAGAATTCCGTAATCTTATAGTTAGGTATAAAGTAGATTTTCTTGTATATATGCATTAAGCAATCGATATCGAAATGCTTCAAATCATTAGTTTAACATATTTAAGCTAATTAACCCTCTTTATCTTACTGAAGTCTACAAACGGCATAACGGCAAAGCATTTAGAAGAATTACGTAATCTTATATTTAGGTATAAAGTCGATTTTCTTGTATATACACATTTAGCAATCGATATCGAAATGCTTCAAATCATTAGTTTAACATATTTAAGTTAATTAACCATCTTTATCTTACTGAAGTATACAAACGGCATAACGGCAAAGCATTTAGAAGAATTCCGTTATCTTATATTTAGGTATAAAGTCGATTTTCTTGTATATACTGATTTAGCAATCGATATCGAAATGCTTCAAATCATTAGTTTGACATATTTAAGTTAACAAACCTACTTTAACGCACTGAAGTTAACACAAAGCCATGGCGGCATAACGGCAGTGCTTGTAGAAGAAATCCGTAATCTTATATTTAGGTATAAATTCGATTTTTTTGTATATACACATTTAGCAATCGATATCTAAATGCTTCAACATATTTAAGTTAATTAACCTTTTTTAACGTATTGAAGTTGTTATAAAGCCATGGTGGCATAACGACAGTACATTTGGAAGAATTCCGTAATCTTATATTTAGGTATAAAGTCGATTTTCTTGTATATATGCATTAAGCAATCGATATCGAAATGCCTCAAATCATTAGTTTAACATATTTAAGTTAATTAACCCCCTTTATCTTACTGAAGTCTAGAAACGCCTTAACGGCATAATGGCAGTGCATTTAGAAGAATTACGTTATCTTATATTTAGGTATAAAGTCGATTTTCTTGTATATACTGATTTAGCAATCGATATCGAAATGCCTCAAATCATTAGTTTAACATATTTAAGTTAATCAACCCTCTTTATCTTACTGAAGTCTACAAACGCCTTAACGGCATAACGGCAAAGCATTAAGAAAAATTACATAATCTTATATTTAGGTATAAAGTCGATTTTGTTGTATATACACATTTAGCAATCGATATCGAAATGCTTCAAATCATTAGTTTAACATATTTAAGTAAATTAACCCTCTTTATCTTACTGAAGTCTACAAAAGCCTTAGCGGCATAACGGCAGTGCATTCAGAAGAATTCCGTAATCTTATATTTAGGTATAAAGTCGATTTTCTTGTATATACACATTTAGCAATCGATATCGAAATGCCTCAAATCATTAGTTTAACGTATTACGGTTAATTAACCTTCTTTATCTTACTGAAGTCTACAAACATCTTAGCCGCATATAGGCAAAGCATTTAGAAGAACTACGTAATCTTATATTTAGGTATAGAGTCGATTTTCTTGTATATACACATTTAGCAATCGATATCGAAATGCTTCAAATCATTAGTTTAACATAGTTAAGTTAATTAATCCTCCTTATCTTACTGAAGTCTAAAAACGGCTTAACGGCATAACGGCAAAGCATTTAGAAGAATTACGTAATCTTATATTTAGGTATAAAGTCGATTTTCTTGTATATATGCATTAAGCAATCGATTTCGAAATGCTTCAAATAACTAGTGTAACATATCTAAGTTAATAAACCTTCTTAAACGAACTAAAGTTAACATAAAGCCATAACGGCATAACGGCAGTGCATTTAGAAGAATTCCGTAAGCATATATTTAGGTATAAAGTCGATTTTGTTGTATATACACATTTAGCAATCGATATCGAAATGCCTCAAATCATTAGTTTAACATATTTAAGTTAATAAACCTTCTTTAACATATTGAAGTTCATATAAAGCCATGGCGGCATAACGACAGTACATTTGGAAGAATTCCGTAATCTTATATTTAGGTATAAAGTCGATTTTCTTGTATATATGCATTAAGCAATCGATTTCGAAATGTTTCTAATAACTGGTGAAACATATCTAAGTTAATAAACCTTTTTTAACGAACTGAAGTTAACATAAAGCCATAACGGCATAACGGCAGTGCATTTAGAAGAATTGTGTAAGCTCATATTTAGGTATAAAGTCGATTTTGTTGTATATACGTATTTAGCAATCGATATCAAAATGCTTCAAATCATTAGTTTAACAAGTTAAGTTAATTAACCCTCTTTATCTTACTGAAGTCCACAAACGCCTTAACGGCATAATGGCAAAGCATATAGAATAATTACGTAATCTTATATTTAGTTATAAAGTCGATTTTCTTGTATATACTCATTTAGCAATCGATATCGAAATTAACCCTCTTTATCTTACTGAAGTCTACAAAAGCCTTAACGGCGTAACGGCAAAGCATATAGAAGAATTACGTTATCTTATATTTAGTTATAAAGTCGATTTTCTTGTATATACTCATTTAGCAATCGATATCGAAATGCTTCAAATCATTAGTTAAACATATTTAAGTTAATTAACCCTCTTTATCTTACTGAAGTCTACAAACGCCATAACGGCATAACACCAAAGCATTTAGAAGAATTACGTAATCTTATATTTAGGTATAAAGTCGATTTTCTTGTACATACTGATTTAGCAATCGATATCGAAATGCATAAAGTCACTAGTGTAACATATCTAAGTTAATAAACCTTCTTAAACGAACTGAAGTTAACATAAAGCCATAACGGCATAACGACATTGCATTTAGAAGAATTCCGTATTCTTATATTTAGGTAGAAAGTCGATTTTCTTGTATATATGCATTAAGCAATCGATTTCGAAATGCTTCAAGTAATTAGTGTAACATATCTAAGTTAATAAACCTTCTTAAACGAACTGAAGTTAACATAAATCCATAACGGCATAACGGCAGTGCATTTGGAAGAATTCTGTAATCTTATATTTAGGTATAAAGTCGATTTTGTTGTGTATATGCATTAAGCAATCGATTTCGAAAATCTTCAAATCATTAGTTTAACAAGTTAAGTTAATTAACCCTCTTTATCTAACTGAAGTCCACAAACGCCTTAACGGCATAATGGCAAAGCATTTAGAAGAATTACGTAATCTTATATTTAGGTATAAAGTCGATTTTCTTGTACATACACATTTAGCAATCGATATCGAAATGCTTCAAATCATTAGTTTAACATATTTAAGCTTATTAACCCTTTTTATCTTACTTAAGTCTACAAAAGCCTTAACTGCGTAACGGCAGTTCATTTGGAAGAATTCCGTAATCTTATATTTAGTTATAAAGTCGCTTTTCTTGTATATATACATTAAGCAATCGATTTCGAAATGCTTCAAATAACTGGTGTAACATATTTAAGTTAATAAACCTTCTTTAACGAACAGCAGTTAACATAAAGCCGTAACTGCATAACGACAGTACATTTGGAAGAATTCCGTGATCTTATATTTAGGTATAAAGTCGATTTTCTTGTATATATACATTAAGCAAACGATATCGAAATGCTTCAAATAAGTGGTTTAACATATTTAAGTTAATAAAGCTTCTTTAACGCACTGAAGTTAACATAAAGTCATGGCGGCATAACGGCAGTGCATTTAGAAGAATCCCGTAAGCTTATATTTAGGTATAAAGTCGATTTTCTTGTATATATGCATTAAGCAATCGATTTCGAAATGCTTCAAATAACTAGTGTAACACATCTAAGTTAATAAACCTTCTTAAATGAACTGAAGTTAACATAAAGCCATAACGGCATAACGACAGTGCATTTAGAAGAATTCCGTATTCTTATATTTACGTAGAAAGTCGATTTTCTTGTATATATGCATTAAGCAATCGATTTCGAAATGCTTCAAATAACTAGTGTAACATATGTATCTAAGTTTATAAACCTTCTTAAACGAACTGAAGTTAACATAAAGCCATAACGGCATAACGACAGTGCATTTGGAAGAATTCCGTAATCTTATATTAAGGTATAAAGTCGATTTTGCTGTGTATATGCATTTAGCAATCGATTTCGAAAATCTTCAAATCATAAGTTTAACATATTTAAGTTATTAAAGCTTCTTTAACGCACTGAAGTTAACACATAGCCATGGCGGCATAACGGCAGTTCATGTAGACGAATTCCGTAATCTTATATTTAGATATAAAGTCGATTTTCTTGTATATAGACATTTAGCAATCGATATCGAATTGCCTCAAATCATTATTTTAATATATTTAAGTTAATTAACCCCTTTATCTTAGTAAAGTCTACAAACGCCTTAACGGCATAACGGCAGTGCATGTAGAAGAATTCGGTTATCATATATTTAGGTATAAAGTCGATTTTCTTGTATATATGCATTAAGCAATCGATATCGAAATGCTTCAAATAACTGGTTAACATATTTAAGTTAATAAACCTTCTTTAACTAACTGAAGTTAACACAAAACCATAACGGTATAACGGCAGAGCATTTAGAAGAATTCCGTTAACTTATATTTAGGTAGAAAGTCGATTTTCTTGTATATAGCAATCGATATCGAAATGCCTCAAATCTTTAGTTTAATATATTTAAGCTAATTAACCCCCTTTATCTTACTGAAGTCTACAAACGCCTTAACGGCATAACGGCAGTGCATGTAGAAGAATTCCTTTATCAAATATTTAGGTATAAAGTCGATTTTCTTGTATATACACTTTTAGCAATCGATATCGAAATACCTCTTATTTGACTTATTTAAGTTAAAAAACTTACTTTAACGCACTGAAGTTAACACAAAGCCCTGGCGGCATAACAGCAGTGCATGTAGAAGAATTCCGTTATCATATGTTTAGGTATAAAGTCGATTTTCTTGTATATAGCAATCGATATCGAAATGCCACAAATCTTTAGTTTAATATATTTAAGTTAATTAACCCTCTTTATATTACTGAATTCTACAAACGCATTAACGGCATAACGGCAGTGCATGTAGAAGAATTCCTTTATCATATATTTAGGTATAAAGTCGATTTTCTTGTATATACACATTTAGCAATCGATATCGAAATACCTCAAATCATTAGTTTGACTTATTTAAGTTAACAAACCTACTTTAACGCACTGAAGTTAACAAAAAGCCCTGGCGGCATAACAGCAGTGCATGTAGAAGAGTTCCGATATCATATATTTAGGTGTAAAGTCGATTTTCTTGTATATAGCAATCGATATCGAAATGCCTCAAATCATTTGTTTAATATATTTAAGTTAATTAACCCTCTCTATCTTACTGAAGTCTACAAACGCCTTAACGGCATAACGGCAAAGCATTTAAAAGAATCCCTTAATCTTATATTTAGGTATAAAGTTCATTTTCTTGTAAATACTCATTTAACAATCGAAATCAAAATGCTTCAAATCATTAGTTTTACATATTTAAGTTAACAAACCAACTTTAACGCACTGAAGTTAACACAAAGCCATGGCGGCATAACGGCAGTGCTTGTAGAAGAATTCCGTTATCATATATTTAGGTATAAAGTCGATTTTCTTGTATATACTCATTTAGCAATCGATATCGAAATGCATCAAGTCACTAGTGTAACACATCTAAGTAATAAACCTTCTTAAACAAACTGAAGTTAACATAAAGCCATAACGGCATAACCGCAGTGCATTTAGAAGAATTCCGTTAACTTTATTTTAGGTAGAAAGTCGATTTTCTTGTATATATGCATTAAGCAACCGATTTCGAAATGCTTCAAATAACTGGTTTAACATATTTAAGTTAATAAAGCTTCTTTAACGCACTGAAGTTAACATAAAGTCATGGCGGCATAACGGCAGTGCATTTAGAAGAATCCCGTAAGCTTATATTTAGGTATAAAGTCGATTTTCTTGTATATACTCATTTAGCAATCGATATCGAAATGTTTCAAATCATTATTTTAACATATTTAAGTTAACAAACCTACTTTAACGCACTGAAGTTAACACAAAGCCATGTCGGCATAACAGCAGTGCATGTAGAAGAAATCCGTAATTTTATATTTAGGTTTAAATTCGATTTTTTTGTATATACACATTAAGCAATCGATATCTAAATGCTTCAAATCATTAGTTTAACATATTTAAGTTAATTAACCTTTTTAACGTATTGAAGTTGATATAAAGCCATGGTGGCATAACGACAGTACATTTGGAAGAATTCCGTGATCTTATATTTAGGTATAAAGTCGATTTTCTTGTATATATACATTAAGCAAACGATATCGAAATGCTTCAAATAACTGGCTTAACATATTTAAGTTAATAAAGCTTCTTTAACGCACTGAAGTTAACATAAAGTCATGGCGGCATAACGGCAGTGCATTTAGAAGAATCCCGTAAGCTTATATTTAGGTATAAAGTCGATTTTCTTGTATATATGCATTAAGCAATCGATTTCGAAATGCTTCAAATAACTACTGTAACACATCTAAGTTAATAAACCTTCTTAAACGAACTGAAGTTAACATAAAGCCATAACGGCATAACGACAGTGCATTTAGAAGAATTCCGTATTCTTATAGTTAGGTAGAAAGTCGATTTTCTTGTATATATGCATTAAGCAATCGATTTCGAAATGCTTCAAATAACTAGTGTAACATATGTATCTAAGTTTATAAACCTTCTTAAACGAACTGAAGTTAACATAAAGCCATAACGGCATAAAGACAGTGCATTTGGAAGAATTCCGTAATCTTATATTAAGGTATAACGTCGATTTTGCTGTGTATATGCATTTAGCAATCGATTTCGAAAATCTTCAAATCATAAGTTTAACATATTTAAGTTAATAAAGCTTCTTTAACGCACTGAAGTTAACACATAGCCATGGCGGCATAACGGCAGTGCATTTGGAAGAATTCCGTAATCTTATATTTAGATATAAAGTCGATTTTCTTGTATATGGACATTTAGCAATCGATATCGAAATTCCTCAAATCATTATTTTAATATATTTAAGTTAATTAACCCCCTTTATCTTACTAAAGTCTACAAACGCCTTAACGGCATAACGGCAGTGCATGTAGAAGAATTCCGTTATCATATATTTAGGTATAAAGTCGATTTTCTTGTATATATGCATTAAGCAATCGATATCGAAATGCTTCAAATAACTGGTGTAACATATTTAAGTTAATAAACCTTCTTTAACTAACTGAAGTTAACACAAAACCATAACAGTATAACGGCAGTGCATTTAGAAGAATTCCGTTAACTTACATTTAGGTAGAAAGTCGATTTTCTTGTATATAGCAATCGATATCGAAATGCCTCAAATCTTTAGTTTAATATATTTAAGTTAATTAATTCCCTTTATCTTACTGAAGTCTACAAACGCCTTAACGGCATAACGGCAGTGCATGTAGAAGAATTCCTTTATCAAATATTTAGGTATAAAGTCAATTTTCTTGTATATACACTTTTAGCAATCGATATCGAAATACCTCTTATTTGACTTATTTAAGTTAACAAACCTACTTTAACGCACTGAAGTTAACACAAAGCCCTGGCGGCATAACAGCAGTGCATGTAGAAGAATTCCGTTATCATATATTTAGGTATAAAGTCGATTTTCTTGTATATAGCAATCGATATCGAAATGCCTCAAATCTTTAGTTTAATATATTTAAGTTAATTAACCCTCTTTATCTTACTGAATTCTACAAACGCATTAACGGCATAACGGCAGTGCATGTAGAAGAATTCCTTTATCATATATTTAGGTATTAAGTCGATTTTCTTGTATATACATATTTAGCAATCGATATCGAAATACCTCAAATCATTAGTTTGACATATTTAAGTTAACAAACCTACTTTAACGCACTGAAGTTAACAAAAAGCCCTGGCGGCATAACAGCAGTGCATGTAGAAGAGTTCCGTTATCATATATTTAGGTATAAAGTCGATTTTCTTGTATATAGCAATCGATATCGAAATGCCTCAAATCATTTGTTTAATATATTTAAGTTAATTAACCCTCTCTATCTTACTGAAGTCTACAAACGCCTTAACGGCATAACGGCAAAGCATTTAGAAGAATCCCTTAATCTTATATTTAGGTATAAAGTCCATTTTCTTGTAAATACTCATTTAACAATCGAAATCAAAATGCTTCAAATCATTAGTTTTACATATTTAAGTTAACAAACCAACTTTAACGCACTGAAGTTAACACCAAGCCATGGCGGCATAACGGCAGTGCTTGTAGAAGAATTCCGTTATCATATATTTAGGTATAAAGTCGATTTTCTTGTATATACACATTTAGCAATCGATATCGAAATGCATCAAGTCACTAGTGTAACACATCTAAGTAATAAACCTTCTTAAACGAACTGAAGTTAACATAAGGCCATAACGGCATAACGGCAGTGCATTTAGAAGAATTCCGTTAACTTTATTTTAGGTAGAAAGTCGATTTTCTTGTATATATGCATTAAGCAATCGATTTCGAAATGCTTCAAGTAACTAGTGTAACATATCTAAGTTAATAAACCTTCTTAAACGAACTGAAGTTAACATAAAGCCATAACGGCATAACGGCAGTGCATGTAGAAGAATTCCTTTATCAAATATTTAGGTATAAAGTCGATTTTCTTGTACATACACATTAAGCAATCGATATCGAAATGCTTCAAATCATTAGTTTAACATATTTAAGCTAATTAACCCTCTTTATCTTACTTAAGTCTACAAAAGCCTTAACTGCGTAAAGGCAGTTCATTTGGAAGAATTCCGTAATCTTATATTTAGTTATAAAGTCGCTATTCTTGTAAATATACATTAAGCAATCGATTTCGAAATGCTTCAAGTAACTGGTGTAACATAACTAAGTTAATAAACCTTCTTTAACGAACTGAAGTTAACATAAAGCCATAACGGCATAACGGCAGTGCATTTAGAAGAATTCCGTAAGCTTATGTTTAGGTATAAAGTCGATTTTGTTGTATATACACATTTAGCAATCGATATCGAAATGCCTCAAATCATTAGTTTAACATATTTAAGTTAATTAAGCTTCTTTAACATATTGAAGTTCATATAAAGCCATGGCGGCATAACGACAGTACAGTTGGAAGAATTCCGTAATCTTACATTTAGGTATAAAGTCGGTTTTCTTGTATATATGCATTAAGCAATCGATTTCGAAATGCCTCAAATCATTAGTTTAACATATTTAAGTTAATTAACCCCCTTTATCTTACTGAAGTCTACAAACGCCTTAACGGCATAACGGCAGTACATGTAGAAGAATACCGTTATCATTTATTTAGGTGTAAAGTCGATTTTCTTGTACATACACATTTAGCAATCGATATCGAAATGCCTCAAATCATTAGTTTAACACATTTAAGTTAATTAACCCTCTTTATCTTACTGAAGTCTACAAACGCCTTAATTGCATAACGGCAAAGCATTTAGAAGAATTACGTAATCTTGTATTTAGGCATAAAGTCGATTTTCTTGTATATACTCATTTAGCAATCGATATCGAAATGCTTCAAATAATTATTTTAACATATTTAAGTTAATTAATCCTCTTTATCTTACTGAAGTCTACAAACGCCTTAACGGCATAACGGCAAAGCATTTAGAAGAACTACGTAATCTTATATTTAGGTATAAAGTCGATTTTCTTGTGCATACTGATTTAGCAATCGATATCGAAATGCTTCAAATCATTAGTTTGACATATTTAAGTTAACAAACCTACTTTAACGCACTGAAGTTAACAAAAAGCCCTGGCGGCATAACAGCAGTGCATGTAGAAGAGTTCCGTTATCATATATTTAGGTATAAAGTCGATTTTCTTGTATATAGCAATCGATATCGAAATGCCTCAAATCATTTGTTTAATATATTTAAGTTAATTAACCCTCTCTATCTTACTGAAGTCTACAAACGCCTTAACGGCATAACGGCAAAGCATTTAGAAGAATCCCTTAATCTTATATTTAGGTATAAAGTCCATTTTCTTGTAAATACTCATTTAACAATCGAAATCAAAATGCTTCAAATCATTAGTTTTACATATTTAAGTTAACAAACCAACTTTAACGCACTGAAGTTAACACCAAGCCATGGCGGCATAACTGCAGTGCTTGTAGAAGAATTTCGTTATCATATATTTAGGTATAAAGTCGATTTTCTTGTATATACTCATTTAGCAATCGATATCGAAATGCATCAAGTCACTAGTGTAACACATCTAAGTAATAAACCTTCTTAAACGAACTGAAGTTAACATAAGGCCATAACGGCATAACGGCAGTACATTTAGAAGAATTCCGTTAACTTTATTTTAGGTAGAAAGTCGATTTTCTTGTATATATGCATTAAGCAATCGATTTCGAAATGCTTCAAGTAACTAGTGTAACATATCTAAGTTAATAAACCTTCTTAAACGAACTGAAGTTAACATAAAGCCATAACGGCATAACGGCAGTGCATGTAGAAGAATTCCTTTATCAAATATTTAGGTATAAAGTCGATTTTCTTGTACATACACATTTAGCAATCGATATCGAAATGCTTCAAATCATTAGTTTAACATATTTAAGCTAATTAACCCTCTTTATCTTACTTAAGTCTACAAAAGCCTTAACTGCGTAAAGGCAGTTCATTTCGAAGAATTCCGTAATCTTATATTTAGTTATAAAGTCGCTATTCTTGTAAATATACATTAAGCAATCGATTTCGAAATGCTTCAAGTAACTGGTGTAACATAACTAAGTTAATAAACCTTCTTTAACGAACTGAAGTTAACATAAAGCCATAACGGCATAACGGCAGTGCATTTAGAAGAATTCCGTAAGCTTATGTTTAGGTATAAAGTCGATTTTGTTGTATATACACATTTAGCAATCGATATCGAAATGCCTCAAATCATTAGTTTAACATATTTAAGTTAATTAAGCTTCTTTAACATATTGAAGTTCATATAAAGCCATGGCGGCATAACGACAGTACAGTTGGAAGAATTCCGTAATCTTACATTTAGGTATAAAGTCGGTTTTCTTGTATATATGCCATAAGCAATCGATTTCGAAATGCCTCAAATCATTAGTTTAACATATTTAAGTTAATTAACCCCCTTTATCTTACTGAAGTCTACAAACGCCTTAACGGCATAACGGCAGTACATGTAGAAGAATACCGTTATCATTTATTTAGGTATAAAGTCGATTTTCTTGTACATACCCATTTAGCAATCGATATCGAAATGCCTCAAATCATTAGTTTAACACATTTAAGTTAATTAACCCTCTTTATCTTACTGAAGTCTACAAACGCCTTAATTGCATAACGGCAAAGCATTTAGAAGAATTACGTAATCTTGTATTTAGGCATAAAGTCGATTTTCTTGTATATACTCATTTAGCAATCGATATCGAAATGCTTCAAATAATTATTTTAACATATTTAAGTTAATTAATCCTCTTTATCTTACTGAAGTCTACAAACGCCTTAACGGCATAACGGCAAAGCATTTAGAAGAACTACGTAATCTTATATTTAGGTATAAAGTCGATTTTCTTGTGCATACTGATTTCGCAATCGATATCGAAATGCTTCAAATCATTAGTTTGACATATTTAAGTTAACAAACCTACTTTAACGCACAGAAGTTAACATAAAGCCATAATGGCATAACGGCAGTGCATTTAGAAGAATTCCGTAAGCTCATATTTAGGTATAAAGTCGATTTTGTTGTATATACGCATTTAGCAATCGATATCAAAATATTTTAAATCATTGGTTTAACAAGTTAAGTTAATTAACCCTCTTTATCTAACTGAAGTCCACAAACGCCTTAACGGCAACACGGCAAAGCATTTAGAAGAATTACGTAATCTTATATTTAGGTATAAATTCGATTTTTTTGTATATACACATTTAGCAATCGATATCTAAATGCTTCAAATCATTAGTTTAACATATTTAAGTTAATTAACCTTTTTAACGTATTGAAGTTGATATAAAGCCATGGTGGCATAACGACAGTACATTTGGAAGAATTCCGTTATCATATATTTAGGTATAAAGTCGATTTTCTTGTATAAATACATTAAGCAAACGATATCGAAATGCTTCAAATAACTGGTTTAACATATTTAAGTTAATAAACCTTCTTTAACGCACTGAAGTTAACACAAAGCCCTGGCGGCATAACAGCAGTGCATGTAGAAGAATTCCGTTATCATATATTTAGGTATAAAGTCGATTTTCTTGTATATAGCAATCGATATCGAAATGCCTCAAATCTTTAGTTTAATATATTTAAGTTAATTAACCCTCTTTATCTTACTGAAGTCTACAAACGCCTTAACGGCATAACGGCATGCATTTAGAAGAATTCCTTTATCATTATATTTAGGTATAAAGTCGATTTTCTTGTATATACACATTTAGCAATCGATATCGAAATACCTCAAATCATTAGTTTGACTTATTTAAGTTAAGAAACCTACTTTAACGCACTGAAGTTAACAAAAAGCCCTGGCGGCATAACAGCAGTGCATGTAGAAGAGTTCCGTTATCATATGTTTAGGTATAAAGTCGATTTTCTTGTATATAGCAATCGATATCGAAATGCCTCAAATCATTTTTTTAATATATTTAAGCTATTTAACCCTCTCTATCTTACTGAAGTCTACAAACGCCTTAACGGCATAACGGCAAAGCATTTAGAAGAATCCCTTAATCTTATATTTAGGTATAAAGTCCATTTTCTTGTAAATACTCATTTAACAATCGAAATCAAAATGCTTCAAATCATTAGTTTTACATATTTAAGTTAACAAACCAACTTTAACGCACTGAAGTTAACACAAAGCCATGGCGGCATAACGGCAGTGCTTGTAGAAGAATTCCGTTATCATATATTTAGGTATAAAGTCGATTTTCTTGTATATACTCATTTAGCAATCGATATCGAAATGCATCAAGTCACTAGTGTAACACATCTAAGTAATAAACCTTCTTAAACGAACTGAAGTTAACATAAAGCCATAACGGCATAACGGCAGTGCATTTAGAAGAATTCCGTTAACTTTATTTAAGGTAGAAAGTCGATTTTCTTGTATATATGCATTAAGCAATCGATTTCGAAATGCTTCAAGTAACTAGTGTAACATATCTAAGTTAATAAACCTTCTTAAACGAACTGAAGTTAACATAAAGCCATAACGGCATAACGGCAGTGCATTTGGAAGAATTCCTTAAGCTTATGTTTAGGTATAAAGTCGATTTTGTTGTATATACACATTTAGCAATCGATATCGAAATGCCTCAAATCATTAGTTTAACATATTTAAGTTAATTAAGCTTCTTTAACATATTGAAGTTCATATAAAGCCATGGCGGCATAACGACAGTACAGTTGGAAGAATTCCGTAATCTTACATTTAGGTATAAAGTCGGTTTTCTTGTACACATGCCATAAGCAATCGATTTCGAACTGCTTCTAATAACTGGTGTAACATATTTAAGTTAATAAACCTTCTTTAACGAACAGAAGTTAACATAAAGATGTAACTGCATAACGGCAGTGCATTTAGAAGAAATCCGTAATCTTATATTTAGGTATAAAATCGATTTTCTTGTATATACACATTTAGCAATCGATATCGAAATGCCTCAAATCATTAGTTTAACATATTTAAGTTAATTAACCCCCTTTATCTTACTGAAGTCTACAAACGCCTTAACGGCATAACGGAAAAGCATTTAGAAGAATTCCGTAGGCTCATATTTAGGTATAAAGTCGATTTTCTTGTATATATGCATTAAGCAATCGATATCGAAATGCTTCAATTAACTGGTTTAACATCTTTAAGTTAACAAACCTACTTTAACGCACTGAAGTTAACACAAAGCCATGGCGGCATAGCGGCAGTGCATGTAGAAGAATTCCGTAAGCTTATATTTAGGTATAAAGTCGATTTTCTTGTATATATGCATTAAGCAATCGATTTCGAAATGCTTAAAATAACTAGTGTAACATATCTAAGTTAATAAACCTTCATAAACGAACTGAAGTTAACATAAAGCCATAACGGCATAACGGCAGTGCATTTAGAAGAATTCCGTATTCTTATATTTAGGTAGAAAGTCAGTTTTCTTGTATATATGCATTAAGCAATCGATTTCGAAATGCTTCAAATAACTAGTGTAACATATCTAAGTTAATAAACCTTCTTAAACGAACTAAAGTTAACATAAAGCCATAACGGCATAACGGCAGTGCATTTGGAAGAATTCCGTAATCTTATATTTAGGTATAAAGTCGATTTTGTTGTGTATGTGCATTTAGCAATCGATTTCGAAAATCTTCAAATCATTAGTTTAACATATTTAAGTTAATAAACCTTCTTTAACTAACTGAAGTTAACATAAAACCCTAACGGTATAACGGCAGTGCATTTGGAAGAATTCCGTTAGCTTATATTTAGGTATAAAGTCGATTTTCTTGTATATACTCATTTAGAAATCGATATCGAAATGCTTCAAATAACTAGTTTAACATATCTAAGTTAATAAACCTTCTTTATCTTACTGAAGTCTACAAAAGCCTTAGCGGCATAACGGCAGTGCATTTGGAAGAATTCCGTAATCTTATATTTAGGTACTAAGTCGATTTTCTTGTATATACACATTTAGCAATCGATATCGAAATGCTTCAAATCATTAGTTTAACATATTTAAGTTAATTAACCCCCTTTATCTTACTGAAGTCTACAAAAGCCATAACGGCATAACGGCAGTGCATTTGGAAGAATTCCGTAATCTTATATTTAGGTATAAAGTCGATTTTGTTGTATATACGCATTTAGCAATCGATATCGAAATACTTCAAATCATTAGTTTAACATATTTAAGTTAATTAACCTTCTTTAACGTAATGAAGTTACATAAAACCATGGCGGCATAACGGCAGTGCATTTGGAAGAATTCCTTTAGTCTTATATTTAGGTATAAAGTCGATTTTCTTGTATATACACATTTAGCAATCGATATCGAAATGCTTCAAATAACTAGTTTAACATATTTAAGTTAATAAACCTTCTTTATCTTACTGAAGTCTACAAAAGCCTTAGCGGCATAACGGCAGTGCATTTGGAAGAATTCCGTAATCTTATATTTAGGTATAAAGTCGATTTTCTTGTATATACACATTTAGCAATCGATATCGAAATGCTTCAAATCATTAGTTTAACATATTTAAGTTAATAAACCTCTTTATCTTACTGAAGTCTACAAAGCCTTAACGGCATAACGGCAGTGCATGTAGAAGAATCCGTAATCTTATATTTAGGTATAAAGTCGATTTTCTTGTATATACACATTTAGCAATCGATATCGAAATGCTTCAAATAATTAGTTTAACATATTAAGTTAATTAACTCTCTTTATCTTACTGAAGTCTACAAAGCCTTAATGCATAACGGCAAAGCATTTAGAAGAATTCGTAATCTTATATTTAGGTATAAAGTCATTTTCTTGTATATACTCATTTAGCAATCGATATCGAAATGCTTCAAATAATTAGTTTAACATATTTAAGTTAATAACCTTCTTTATCTTACTGAAGTCTACAAAAGCCTTAACGGCATAACGGCAGTGCATTTGGAAGAATTCCCTAATCTTATATTTAGGTATAAAGTCGATTTTCTTGTATATACACATTTAGCAATCGATATCGAAATGCTTCAAATAACTAGGTTAACATATTTAAGTTAATAAACCTTCTTTAACTGAAGTCTACAAAGCTTACGGCATAACGGCAGTGCATCTGGAAGAATTCCGTAATCTTATATTTAGGTATTAAGTCGATTTTCTTGTATATACCATTTAGCAATCGATATCGAAATGCTTCAAATCATTAGTTTAACATATTTAAGTTAATTAACCTTCTTTATCTTACTGAAGTCTACATAAAGTTTAACGGCATAACGGCAGAGCATTTAGAAGAATTCGTAATCTTATATTTAGGTATAAAGTCGATTTTGTTGTATATACACATTTAGCAATCGATATCGAAATGCTTCAAATCATTACTGTTTAACCAAATATTAAAGTTAAGTTAAAACCTTTTTAACGAACTGAAGTTAACATAAAGCCATGGCGGCATAACGGCAAAATGCTTCAAATCATTAGTTTAACATATTTAAGTTAAAAACCTCTTTAACGACTGAAGTTCCAAAGCCATGGCGGCATAACGGCTTATATTTAGGTATAAAGTCGATTTTGTTGTATATACACATTTAGCAATCGATATCGAAATGCTTCAAATCATTAGTTTAACATTTTTAAGTTAATAAACCTTCTTTTAGCGTATGAAGTCACATAAAGCCTTGGCGGCATAACGGCAGTGCATTTAGAAGAATCCGTAATCTTAAAATTTAAAAGGTATAAAGTCGATTTTGTTGTATTACACATTTAGCAATCGATATCGAAATGCTTCAAATCATTAGTTTAACATATTTAAGTTAGTTAACCTTCTTTAACGCACTGAAGTGTACCGTTAAAGCCAACTTCAGTTCTATGCTTCATAGCATTCGTTTAACATATTTAAGTTAGTTAACCTTCTTTAAGGTATTGAAGTTGATATAAAGCCATGGCGGCATAACCACAGTAAATTTGGAAGAATTCCGTAGTCTTATATTTAGGTATAAAGTCGATTTTCTGGTTTATATGCATTAAGAAATCGATATCGAAATGCTTCAAATAACTGGATTAACATATTTAAGTTAATAAACCTTCTTTAACGAACTGAAGTTGGCTTAAGGCCATGGCGGCATAACGGCAGTGCATGTAGAAGAAATCTGTTATCTTATATTTAGGTATAAAGTCGATTTTGTTGTATATACATATTTAGCAATCGATATCGAGATGCTTCAACTCATTAGTTAAACATATTTAAGTTAATAAACCTTCTTTAACGAACTGAAGTTGGCATAAAGCTATGGCGGCATAACGGCAGTGCATGTAGAAGAAATCCGTTATCTTATATTTAGGTATAAAGTCGATTTTCTTGTATCTACACATTTAGCAACCTATATCGAAATGCATCAAATAACTGGTTTAGCATATTTAAGTTAATTAACCTTCTTTATCTTACTGAAGTTTACATAAAGCAATAACGGCATAACGGCAGTATATTTATATGAATTCCGTTATCTTATATTTAGGTATAAAGTCGATTTTGTTGTACATACACATTTAGCAATCGATATCGAAATGCTTCAAATCATTAGTTTAACATATTTAAGTTAGTTAACCTTCTTTACCGTAATGAAGGTTATATAAAGCCATGGCGGCATAACGACAGTGCATTTAGAAGAATTCCGTAATCTTATATTTAGGTATAAAGTCGATTTTGTTGTATATACGCATCTAGCAATCGATATCGAAATGTTTCAAATCATTAGTTTAACATATTTAAGTTAATGAACCTTCTTTAACGTATTGAAGTTGATATAAAGCCATGGCAGCATATCGACAGTAGATTTGGAAGAATTCCGTAATCTTATATTTAGGTATAAAGTCGATTTTGTTGTATATACACATTTAGCAATCGATATCGAAATGCTTTAAATCATAAGTTTAACATATTTAAGTTAATTAACCTTCTTTATCTTACTGAAGTTTACATAAAGCCAAAACGGTATAACGACAATGCATTTAGAAGAATTCCGTAATCTTATATTTAGGTATAAAGCCAATTTTGTTGTATATACGCATTTAGCGATCGATATCGAAATACCTCAAATCATTAGTTTAACATATTTAAGTTAATTAACCTTCTTTAACGTATTGAAATTGATGTAAAGCCATGGCAGCATAACGACAATACATTTGGAAGAATTCCGTAGTCTTATATTTATGTATAAAGTTGATTTTCTTGTATATACACATTTAGCAATCGATATCGAAATGCTTCAAATCATTAGTTTAACATATTTAAGTTAATAAACCTTCTTTAACGAACGGAAGTTGGCTTAAAGCCATGGCGGCATAACGGCAGTGCATTTAGAAGAATTCCGTAATCTTATATTAGGTATAAAGTCGATTTTCCTGTACATACACATTTAGCTATCGATATCGAAATACTTCAAATCATTAGTTTAACATATTAAGTTAATAAACATTTTTTAGCATACTGAAGTCTATATAAAGCCTTAACGGTATAACGGCAGGGCATTTATAAGAATTCCGTAATTTTATAATTTTATATTTAGGTAAAAAGTCGATTTTCTTGTATATACACATTTAGCTATCGATATCGAAATGCTTCATAGCATTCGTTAAACATATTTAAGTTAGTTAACCTTCTTTAACGTAATGAAGGTGATATAAAGCCATGGCGACATAACGAAAGTGCATGCAGAAGAATTTCGTAATCTTATATTTAGGTATAAAGTCGATTTTGTTGTATATACGCATTTAGCAATCGATATCGTAATGCTTCAAATGATTAGTTTAACATATTTAAGTTAATTAACCTTCTTTAACGTATTGAAGTTGATATAAAGCCATGGCGGCGTAACGACAGTACATTTGGAAGAATTCCGTAGTCTTATATTTATGTATAAAGTCGATTTTGTTGTATATACACATTTAGCAATCGATATCGAAATGCTTCAAATCATTAGTTTAACATATTTAAGTTAATTAACCTTCTTTAACGAACGGAAGTTGGCTTAAAGCCATGTCGGTATAACGGCAGTGCATTTAGAAGAATTCCGTGTTGGCGCAACGAAGTAGTTTAGACTACCAATGTATATTTTAGATAATACTATTTATTGCAACCTTGAATTACTCCATTCCACGCATCTATGTATTTACAGTTTATGATATATTTCCATTTTCTACTCAGTTCAGTTCTTTGTAAGCAGTCCATAAGAAAACGTGAATTAAAGGACTTTATAATATAAAACTCCAAACTCCTCGTTTCATTTTAATAGGTTATGGGCCCAGACCCATCACAAAAGAGTTTTGTATTATAGACAGCAATAAAAGATTTTCGCGGCGTGAAAAGTCTGTCGGTTACACGCGTGGTATAAATTTCAAAAAGAAATTTAAGCGAAAATTTTGAGTATGGCAGGAGTCGCACGTATCGAGCCGCTAAACGCGGAAAATTACGACACATGGAAGCTGCATATGCGCGCAGTTTTGGTAAAAAATGATTTATGGGCATACGCAAACGGTAAAATAGAATGTCCAATTGATGAAGCAGGCGCAAATTTGTGGAAAATAAACGACGAAAAGGCGTGTGCGGATATTATGCTTGCAATAAGTCCCACAGAATTAAATCAAATTTCTGAATGTACAACCTCGCAGAAAATGTGGCAAAAATTACAAACGACATACGAGTCGAAAGGCCCCGCTAGAAAAGCTACGTTGTTAAAGAGAGTGGCGCTGTCACGTATGAAAGAGTGTGATTTGGTTAGAAACCATTTAAATGATTTTTTTGACGCGGTCGCTAAGTTAAAGGAAATAGGGGTTGAAATCGGTGACGATTTGCTCGCAATCTTATTATTATATAGCTTACCAGACTCATATGAAACATTTCGGTGTGCACTTGAAACACGCGATGATTTGCCAAAACCCGCAATGCTGCGTGTAAAAATATTAGAAGAGTGGGAATCGCGAAAAGCAAAAAATGAGCGTAGTGAGAGTGATGCTCTATATGCAAAAAATATGACAAAAGCAAATGTATTCAACAAAAGTAAAAACAATAACGATCGATCCAGTGGTGAAAAACAATCAGAAACGAAACGAAATTTTTGTTGCTATAAGTGTGGTAAAAACGGTCATTATGCGAAAAATTGTCGTTTGAATAACCGTAATAATCACAGTGCGAACAAAAGCGAAGAGAAAAATGCTTCTCTTAGAGCAACCGAATCTGTTTTTTTGTGTCCAAATGGAATTGACAACTGGTGTTTGGACAGTGGGTGCACTTCGCACATGAGTTCTAACAAAAATAATTTTCTTGAAGTTAAAGAATTGAATCAAGTGTTAAGTTTAGCCAATAACGATTCTACGAAAATCACTGGTGCAGGAGACATTAAAGTGAAAATAGACGAGAAAGGGTTAGAAAAGAATATAACATTAACAGGTGTGCTTTATGTGCCAGATTTACGTACTAATTTGTTGTCCGTGTCGAAAATGACGGACAAAGGGTATGAAATACATTTTCGCAAAAACGATGCGATTGTTATTGATAAAAACGAAAAAGTGTTGTTTACTGCAGAACGAAATGGCAATTTATATTTTATGAAAGACAGTAAAAATAGTGCATATTTAGCTCAGAATATAAGTGATATAAATCTATGGCACTGCCGAATGGGTCATCTTAACGAGCGAGATTTAAAAGAAATGGCCAAAAACGGCGATGTACATGGACTAAAAGTAAACACAAAAGAAAGTTTATCGGCATGTGAAATATGTTTGAGTGAGAAGCAAACTCGTAAAGTTTTTCCCAAAAGCTCTAATAATCGTACCAATGATTTACTAGAAATAGTGCATAGTGATGTATGTGGTCCTATGCGGTGCAGCTCAAACGGTGGAAAAAATTATTTTGTTACATTTATTGATGACAAATCTCGATGGTGTGAAATTCACTTTATAAGGCAAAAGTCAGATGTGCTAGAAGCGTTCAAAAAGTTCAAAAGTGCGGCAGAGACATTCACGGGTAAAAAAATAAAAGCATTGCAATCTGACAATGGGCGCGAATATTGTAATCGTGAGTTTGATATATTTTGCAAAAATACGGAATTAAACGACGTTTAACAACCCCGCATACTCCACAGCAAAACGGAGTTGCTGAACGAAAGAACAGGACGCTGGTGGAAATGGCTAGGTGCTTGATGAAGCAAGCTGGTGTTCCTCCTTCGTTCTGGGCTGAAGCAATAAACACTTCATGCTATATAAGAAATCGGTGTATTACAAAATCTACGGGAGAAGTCCCACATAAAACATGGACTGGTAAAATTCCAACAGTTACTCATATGAAAGTGTTTGGCTCAAAAGCCTATGTGTTAAACAAACAACAATCGAAAGGTAAATTCGAGTCTCGATCTGAACAGTGTGTGTTTGTCGGATATTCGTCCGAATCGAAAGCTTATCGCTTATGGTCCAAAAATAAACGAGACATTATCATTAGTCGTGACGTTAAATTTATAGACGAATTCGGTTTCAAAAACGAATATGAAGAAATAATCGAAATGCAAAATAATACTATTGAATTAGAAACAAAGACGCTTGAAAAATCAGTATCAATGCAAGACTGTGATGAAACAGCAAGTGAGTTTGAAACGTGTAACAGTGACCAAAATGAAACAGAAGTTAAACGTGGTAAAGGTCGTCCGAAAAAGCTTAAGACTGGTTTGCGCGGAAGACCGAAAAAGGTTTATCACCATTCAAAAGAAAATAATTGCGAAACTCAAAATAAAGACGAAGAGTCTGAAATAAGTGAATTGGCGTGTATTGGTATACACGAAACTCCGTCAAGTTGGTTCGAAGAAGATACCAGTAATTATTCATTAGAATGAAAGAAGGCTATTGAAGATGAGTATTTGGCAATAATTTCAAACGAAACATGGGACATAATCAATCAACCTAAAAACAGTAAAATTATTGGCAGCCGTTTAGTACTGCGAACGAAAGAAAATGGTCAGAAGAAAGCACGTCTCGTTGCGAAAGGATATGCTCAACGTCAAGGGGAGGATTTCCACGATACTTACTCGCCAGTGGCACGGTATACATCAATCCGTCTGCTTGCAGCAATGGCAGCTAAAATGGACTTAGAAATCCATCAAATGGATGTCGTTACTGCGTATCTCAATGGAGAACTAGAAGAAGTCGTATACTTGCAAGTCCCAGAAATGTTAATTGAAGTTTTGAACAAAATAAAATCAGGTGAGCCTACAGGTAGTCAGGGTATAACAAAGCATAGTAAAAATGTCGAAGAGACTGCAGAAAAGTGGCTTACAGGGATGAAAAACCGTAATCCCGTATGCTTACTGAAAAAGGCCCTATATGGACTACGGCAATCCGGTTTGATGTGGTACAATCGATTGACAACTAAATTGAAACAGCTTGGTTTGGAAGCATCTACACAAGATCCATGTCTTTTTATCAAACAAAAAGGTAAACAAATTTTAATACTAATAATATACGTAGACGATTTGTTACTAGCGTCAAACGATAATATGTTACTAAAAAGTATCAAGAAGGCATTAAGCGAATCATTTGAAATGAAAGATATTGGTCCAGTAAAGCGTTGCGTTGGCATTGACTTTAAGCAGAATTTAAACTCACATCAAGTATTTTTATCGCAACCAGCTTATACTGAAACTATTTTACAACGATTCAATATGGCTAATTGCAAACCAGCAAAAACACCTCTAGAAATGAACTTCCAAATTGAAAAACCAATTAAAGTCGATGAAGAAGCTATGAAGAGTTATCCGTATCAAAGACTTATAGGAACACTCATGTACTTAGCAGTTACAACAAGGCCAGACATAGCTTTCGCAGTAAATTATATGAGCCAGTTTAATACGAACTACAACGAGCAGCACTGGAAAGCCGCAAAACGAATTCTACGTTACTTAAATGGTACCAGAAATTATGGTCTCCTCTATTCGCAAAACGACAATAGCCTATATGGTGTGGTAGATGCAGATTGGGGTGCACATATAATAGACAGGCGATCCTATAGTGGATATGCGTTCATAGTGGCTGGCGCAGCAGTAAGTTGGGAGGCGCGTAAACAACGCACCGTTGCGCTCTCCAGTACCGAAGCCGAATATATGGCAATTACAGAAGCGACGAAAGAAGCTATATATCTCCAAGGCATTTTTAAAGATTTCGGCATATCGTATGAGAACACTACATTATTCAACGACAGCCAAAGCGCTCAAAAACTAATTCAGTGCTTAGGCTACAGCTCGCGTACAAAGCATATCGACGTGCGCCATCATTTCATCAAACAATGTCACCAAAGCGGAAGAATCACATTAACATATATGCCCACCGAAGATATGCCAGCAGACGTCTTAACGAAAAGCTTGAGCAGCGTCAAACATTGCAAATGTTCAGCAGCGTTAGGCATGACAAGTAGCCTCACTACTTCGAGGGGAGGTGTTGGCGCTTCGAAGTAGTTTAGACTACCAATGTATATTTTAGATAATACTATTTATTGCAACCTTGAATTACTCCATTCCACGCATCTATGTATTTACAGTTTATGATATATTTCCATTTTCTACTCAGTTCAGTTCTTTGTAAGCAGTCCATAAGAAAACGTGAATTAAAGGACTTTATAATATAAAACTCCAAACTCCTCGTTTCATTTTAATATTCCGTAATCTTATATTAGGTATAAAGTCGATTTTCTTGTATATACACATTAAGCTATCGATATCGAAATGCTTCAAATCATTAGTTTAACATATTTAAGTTAATTAACCTTCTTTATCTTACTGAAGTTTACATTAAGCCAAAAGGGTATAACTGCAATGCATTTGGAAGAATTCCGTAATCTTATATTTAGGTAAAAAGTCGAATTTCTTGTATATATACATTTAGCTATCGATATCGAAATGCTTCAAATCATTCGTTTAACATATTTAAGTTAGTTAACATTCTTGAACGTCATGAAGTTGGCTTAAGGCCATGGCGGCATAACGACAGTGCATTTAGAAGAATTCCGTAGTCTTATATTTAGGTATAAAGCCGATTTTGTTGTATATACGCATTTTGCAATCGATATCGAAATGCTTCAAATCATTAGTTTAACATATTTAAGTTAATTAACCTTCTTTAACGTATTGAAGTTGATATAAAGCAATGGCGGCATAACGACAGTATATTTGGAAGAATTCGGTAGTCTTATATTTATGTAAAACGTCGATTTTCTTGTATATACACATTTAGCTATCGATATCGAAATGCTTCAAATCATTCGTTTAACATATTTAAGTTAGTTAACATTCTTGAACGTCATGAAGTTGGCTTAGGCCATGGCGGCATAACGACAGTGCATTTAGAAGAATTCCGTAGTCTTATATTTAGGTATAAAGCCGATTTTGTTGTATATACGCATTTTGCAATCGATATCGAAATGCTTCAAATCATTCGTTTAACATATTTAAGTTAGTTAACCTTCTTTAACGTAATGAAGGTGATATAGAGCCATGGCGGCATAACGACAGTGCATTTAGAAGAATTCCGTAGTCTTATATTTATGTATAAAGTCGATTTTCTTGTATATACACATTTAGCAATCGATATCGAAATGCTTCAAATCATTAGCTTAACATATTTAAGTTAATTAACCTTCTTTAACGTATTGAAGTTGATGTAAAGCCATGGCAGCATAACGACAATACATTTGCAAGAATTCCGTAGCCTTATATTTATGCATAAAGTTGATTTTCTTGTATATACACATTCAGCAATCGATATCGAAATGCCTCAAATCATTAGTTTAACATATTTAAGTTAATAAACCTTCTTTAACGAACGGAAATTGGCTTAAAGCCATGGCGGCATAACGGCTGTGCATTTAGAAGAATTCCGTAATCTTATATTAGGTATAAAGTCGATATAAAGCCATGGCGGCATAACGACAGTACATTTGGAAGAATTCCGTAATCTTATGTTTAGGTATAAATTCGATTTTCTTTTACATACACATTTAGCTATCGATATCGAAATGCTTCAAATCATTAGTTTAACAAATTTAAGTTAATTAACATTCTTTAACGTATTGAAGTTGTTATAAAGCCATGGCGGCATAACCACAGTACATTTGGAAGAATTCCGTAGTCTTATATTTAGGTATAAAGTCGATTTTCTGGTATGTATGCATTAAGCAATCGATATCGAAATGCTTCAAATAACTGGTTTAACATATTTAATTCAATAAAACTTCTTTAACGAACTGAAGTTAACATAAAGCCATGGCGGCATAACGGCAGTGCATTTAGAAGAATTCCGTTATCGTGTATTTATGTACAAAGTCGATTTTCTTAAATATTCACCTTAAGCAATCGATAACGAAATGCTGCAAATCATTAGATTAACATAATTAAGTTAACTAACCTTCTTTATCTTACTGAAGTTTACATAAAGCCATAACGGCATAACGGCAGTATATTTATATGAATTCCGTTATCTTATATTTAGGTATAAAGTCGATTTTCTTGTATATACACATTAAGCAATCGATAACGAAATGCTTCAAATCATTAGTTTAACATATTTAAGTTAATTAACCTTCTTTAACGTATTGAAGTTGATATAAAGCCATGGCGGCATAACGGCAGTATATTTATATGAATTCCGTTATCTTATATTTAGGTATAAAGCCGATTTTGTTGTACATACACATTTAGCAATCGATATTGAAATGCTTCAAATCATTAGTTTAATATATTTAAGTTAATTAACCTTCTTTATCTTACTGAAGTTTACATAAAGCCATAACGGCATAACGGCAGTATATTTATATGAATTCCGTAATCTTATATTTAGGTATAAAGTCGATTTTGTTGTATATACACATTTAGCAATCGATATCGAAATGCTCAAATCATTAGTTTAACATATTTAAGTTAATTAACCTTCTTTAACGTAATGAAGGTGATATAAAGCCATGGCGCCATAACGACAGTGCATGTAGAAGAATTCCGTAATCTTATATTTAGGTATATAGTCGATTTTCTTGTACTTACACATTTAGCAATCGATATCGAAAATCTTCAAATCATTAGTTTAACATATTTAAGTTAGTTAACCTTCTTTAACGTAATGAAGGTGATATAAAGCCATGGCGGCATAACGACAGTGCATTTAGAAGAATTCCGTAATCTTATATTTAGGTATAAAGTCGATTTTGCTGTATATACGCATTTAGCAATCGATATCGAAATGCTTCAAATCATTAGTTTAACATATTTAAGTTAATTAACCTTCTTCAACGTATTGAAGTTGACATAAAGCCATGGCGGCATAACGACAGTACATTTAGAAGAATTCCGTGATCTTATATTTAGGTATAAAGTCGATTTTCTTGTATATACACATTTAGCAATCGATATCGAAATGCTTCAAATCATTAGTTTAATATGTTTAAGTTAATTAACCTTCTTTAACGTAATGAAGGTGATATAAAGCCATGGCGCCATAACGACAGTGCATGTAGAAGAATTCCGTAATCTTATATTTAGGTATATAGTCGATTTTCTTGTACTTACACATTTAGCAATCGATATCGAAAATCTTCAAATCATTAGTTTAACATATTTAAGTTAATTAACCTTCTTCAACGTATTGAAGTCGATATAAAGCCATGGCGGCATAACAACAGTACATTTGTAAGAATTCCGTAATCTTATATTTAGGTATAAAGTCGATTTTGTTGTATATACACATTTAGCAATCGATATCGAAATGCTTCAAATCATTAGTTTAACATATTTAAGTTAATTAACCTTCTTTAACGTAATGAAGGTGATATAAAGCCATGGCGGCATAACGACAGTGCATGTAGAAGAATTCCGTAATCTTATATTTAGGTATGTAAGTCGATTTTCTTGTATTTACACATTTAGCAATCGATATCGAAATGCTTCAAATCATTCGTTTAACATATTTAAGTTAGTTAACCTTCTTTAACGTAATGAAGGTGATATAAAGCCATGGCGGCATAGCGACAGTGCATTTAGAAGAATTCCGTAATCTTATATTTAGGTATAAAGTCGATTTTGTTGTATATACGCATTTAGCAATCGATATCGAAATGCTTCAAATCATTAGTTTAACATATTTAAGTTAATTAGCCTTCTTTAACGTATTAAAGTTGATATAAAGCCATGGCGGCATAACGACAGTTCAGCTGGAAGAATTCCGAAGTCTTATATTTATGTATAAAGTCGATTTTCTTGTATATACACATTTAGCAATCGATATCGAAATGCTTCAAATAATTAGTTTAACATATTTAAGCTAATAAACCTTCTTTAACGAAGGGAAGTTGGCTTAAAGCCATGGCGGCATAACGGCAGTGCATTTAGAAGAATTCCGTAATCTTATATTTAGGTATTAAGTCGATTTTTTTGTTTATACACATTTAGCTATCGATATCGAAATGCTTCAAATCATAAGTTTAACATATTAAGTTAATAAACATTTTTTAGCACACTGAAGTCTACATAAAGCCTTAACGGTATAACGGCAGTGCATTTAGAAGAATTCCGTAATGTTATAATTTTATATTTAGGTATAAAGTCGATTTTCTTGTATATACACCTTTCGCAATCGATATCGAAATGCTTCAGATAACTGGTTTAACATATTTAAGTTAATAAACCTCCTTTAGCGAATTGAAGTTGACATAAAGCCATAATTCCGTAGTCTTATATTTAGTCATAAAGTCGATTATCTTGTATATACACATTTAGCAATCGATATCGAAATGCTTCAAGTCATTAGTTTAACATATTTAAGTTAATAAACCTTCTTTAACGAACGGAAGTTGGCTTTTAAGCCATGGCGGCATAACGGCAGTGCATTTGGAAGAATTCCGTAATCTTATATTAGGTATAAAGTCGATTTTCTTGTATATACACATTTAGGTATCGATATCGAAATGCTTCAGATAACTGGTTTAACATATTTAAGTTAATAAACCTCCTTTAGCGAACTGAAGTTGACATAAAGTCATAATTCCGTAGTCTTATATTTAGTCGTAAAGTCGATTATCTTGTATATTCAAATCATTAGTTTAACATATTTAAGTTAATAAACCTTCTTTAACGAACGGAAGTTGGCTTTTAAGCCATGGCGGCATAACGGCAGTGCATTTGGAAGAATTCCGTAATCTTATATTAGGTATAAAGTCGGTTTTTTAGTATATACACATTTAGCAATCGATATCGAAATGCTGCAAATCATTAGTTTAACATATTAAGTTAATAAACATTTTTTAGCTTAATGAGGTCTACATAAAGCCTTAACGGCATAACGGCAGTGCATTTAGAAGAACTCCGTAATGTTATAATTTTATATTTAGGTATAAGTCGATTTTGTTGTATTTACACATTTAGCAGTCGATATCGAAATACTTCAAACCATTAGTTTAACATATTTAAAATAATTAACCTTCTTTAACGTATTGAAGTTGATACAAACAATGGCGGCATAACGGCAGTGCATTTAGAAGAATTCCGTAATCTTATATTTAGGTATAAAGTCGATTTTGGTGTATACACACATTTGGCAAACGATATCGAAATGATTCAAATAACAGGTTTAGCATTTTTCGGTTAATTTACCTTCTTTATCTTACTGAAGTTTACATAATAGCGGCATTACGGCAGTATGTTTGGGTGAATTCCGTAATCTTTTATTTAGGTATAAAATCGGTTTTCTTGTATATACACATTTAGCAACCGATATAGAAAAGCTTCAGCTCATTTGTTTATCATATTTAAGTAAATAAACCTTCTTTAACGATCTGAAGTGGGCATACAGCCATGGAGGCATAACGGCAGTGCATGTAGAAGAACGCAATAATCTTATATTTAGGTATGAAGTCGATTTTCTTGTATATACATATTTAGCTATCGATATCTAAATGCTTCAAATCATTAGTTTAACATATTAAGTTAATTAACCTTCTTTAACGTAATGAAGGTGATATAAAGCCATGGCGGCATAACGACAGTGCATGTAGAAGAATTCCGTAATCCTATATTTAGGTATGTAGTCGATTTTGTTGTATTTACACATTTAGAAAGTCGATATCGAAATGCTTCAAATCATTCGTTTAACATTTTTAAAAGTTAGTTAACCTTCTTTAACGAAATTAAAGGGTTGATATAAACCATGGCGGCAAAAGCGGCAGTGCATTTAGAAGAATTCCGTAATCTTATATTTAGGTATAAAGTCGTTTTTGGGTTGTATATACGCATTTGGAAAATCGATATCGAAATGCTTCAAATCATTGGGTTTAAAGCATATTTAATTTAAATTTTACCTTTTTTAAATCTTATTGAAGTTTATATAAAGAGGCGGCATTACGGCATTTAGTTGGAAGAATTCCGAATCTTTTATTTATGTAAAAAAGTCGGTTTTCTTGTATATACACATTTAGCAATCGATATCAAAAATGCTTCAAATCATTTTTTTAAATCATATTTAAGAAAATAAACCTTCTTTAACGAAGGGAAGTTGGTTTAAACAGCCATGGCGGCATAACGGCAGTGCATTTAGAAGAACCAATAATCTTATATTTAGGTATTAAGTCGATTTTTTTGTTTATACACATTTAGCTATCGATATCGAAATGCTTCAAATCATAAGTTTAACATATTAAGTTAATAAACATCTTTTAGCTTACTGAAGTCTACATAAAGCCTTAACGGTATAACGGCAGTGCATTTAGAAGAATTCCGTTATCTTATATTTAGGTATAAATTCGATTTCCTTGTATATACACATTTAGCAATCTATATCGAAATGCCAGAAATCATTAGTTTAACATGCTTAAGTTAATAAACCTTCTTTAGCGCACTGAAGTGTACCGTTAAAGCCAACTTCAGTTCTATGCTTCATAGCATTCGTTTAACATATTTAAGTTAGTTAACCTTCTTTAACGTAATGAAGGTGACATAAAGACATGGCGGCATAACGACAGTACATTTGGAAGAATTCCGTGATCTTATGTTTAGGTATAAATTCGATTTTCTTTTACATACACATTTAGCTATCGATATCGAAATGCTTCAAATCATAAGTTTAACAAATTTAAGTTAATTAACCTTCTTTAACGTATTGAAGTTGATATAAAGCCATGGCGGCATAACCACAGTACATTTGGAAGAATTCCGTAGTCTTATATTTAGGTATAAAGTCGATTTTCTGGTATATATGCATTAAGCAATCGATATCGAAATGCTTCAAATAACTGGTTTAGCATATTTAAGTTAATTAACCTTTTTTATCTTACTGAAGTTGGCATAAAGCTACGGCGGCATAACGGCAGTGCATGTAGAAGAATTCCCTTATCTTATATTTAGGTATAAAGTCGATTTTCTTGTATCTACACATATAGCAACCTATGTATATCGAAATGCATCAAATAACTGGATTAGCATATTTAAGTTAATTAACCTTCTTTATCTTACTGAAGTTTACATAAAGCCATAACGGCATAACGGGAGTGCATTTAGAAGAATTCCGTAATCTTATATTTAGGCATAAAGTCGATTTTCTTGTAAATACACTTTTATCTATCGATATCGAAATGCTTCAAATCATTAGTTTAACATATTTAAGTTAATTAACCTTCTTCAACGTATTGAAGTCGATATAAAGCCATGGCGGCATAACAACAGTACATTTGTAAGAATTCCGTAATCTTATATTTAGGTATAAAGTCGATTTTGTTGTACATACACATTTAGCAATCGATACCGAAATGCTTCAAATCATTAGTTTAACATATTTAAGTTAATTAACCTTCTTTAACGTAATGAAGGTGATATAAAGCCATTGCGGCATAACGACAGTGCATGTAGAAGAATTCCGTAATCTTATATTTAGGTATGTAGTCGATTTTCTTGTATTTACACATTTAGCAATCGATATCGAAATGCTTCAAATCATTCGTTTAACATATTTAAGTTAGTTAACCTTCTTTAACGTAATGAAGGTGATATAAAGCCATGGCGGCATAGCGACAGTGCATTTAGAAGAATTCCGTAATCTTATATTTAGGTATAAAGTCGATTTTGTTGTATATACGCATTTAGCAATCGATATCGAAATGCTTCAAATCATTAGTTTAACATATTTAAGTTAATTAACCTTCTTTAACGTATTAAAGTTGATATAAAGCCATGGCGGCATAACGACAGTTCAGCTGGAAGAATTCCGAAGTCTTATATTTATGTATAAAGTCGATTTTCTTGTATATACACATTTAGCAATCGATATCGAAATGCTTCAAATAATTAGTTTAACATATTTAAGCTAATAAACCTTCTTTAACGAAGGGAAGTTGGCTTAAAGCCATGGCGGCATAACGGCAGTGCATTTAGAAGAATTCCGTAATGTTATAATTTTATATTTAGGTATAAAGTCGATTTTCTTGTATATACACCTTTCGCAATCGATATCGAAATGCTTCAGATAACTGGTTTAACATATTTAAGTTAATAAACCTCCTTTAGCGAATTGAAGTTGACATAAAGCCATAATTCCGTAGTCTTATATTTAGTCATAAAGTCGATTATCTTGTATATACACATTTAGCAATCGATATCGAAATGCTTCAAATCATTAGTTTAACATATTTAAGTTAATAAACCTTCTTTAACGAACGGAAGTTGGCTTTTAAGCCATGGCGGCATAACGGCAGTGCATTTGGAAGAATTCCGTAATCTTATATTAGGTATAAAGTCGATTTTCTTGTATATACACATTTAGGTATCGATATCGAAATGCTTCAGATAACTGGTTTAACATATTTAAGTTAATAAACCTCCTTTAGCGAACTGAAGTTGACATAAAGTCATAATTCCGTAGTCTTATATTTAGTCGTAAAGTCGATTATCTTGTATATTCAAATCATTAGTTTAACATATTTAAGTTAATAAACCTTTTTTAACGAACGGAAGTTGGCTTTTAAGCCATGGCGGCATAACGGCAGTGCATTTGGAAGAATTCCGTAATCTTATATTAGGTATAAAGTCGGTTTTTTAGTATATACACATTTAGCAATCGATATCGAAATGCTGCAAATCATTAGATTAACATATTAAGTTAATAAACATTTTTTAGCTTA
>JAPZAG010000856.1:0-27435 GCA_027475135.1 Bactrocera correcta | reverse complement strand
TTTATATCAACTTCAATATGTTAAAGAAGGTTAACTAACTTAAATATGTTAAACTAATAAGTTGAAGCATTTCGATATCGATTGCTAAATATGTAAATACAAGAAAATCGACTTTATACATTAATATAAGATAATGGAATTCTTCTACATGCACTGCCGTTATGCCGCCATGGCTTTATGCCAACTTCAGTTCGTTGAAGAAGGTTTATTAACTTAAATATGTTAAACTAATATTTTGAAGCATTTCGATATCGATTGCTAAATAGTATATACAAGAAAATCGACTTTGTACTTTAATATAAGATTATGGAATTCTTCTAAATGCACTGCCGTTATGCCGCCATGGCTTCATGTCACCTTCGGTAGGTTAAAGAAGGTTATTTAACCTAAATATGTTAAACTAACGAGTTGAAGCATTTCGATATCGATTGCTAAATATGTATATACAAGAAAATCGACTTTATACCTTAATATAAGATTACGAAATTCTTCTAAATGCACTGCAGTTATACCGTTAAGGCTTTATGTAGACTTCAGTGCGTTAAAGAAGGTTTATTAACTTTAATATGTTAAACTAATGATTTGAAGCATTTCGATATCGATTACTAAATGTGTATATACAAGAAAATCGACTTTATAACTAAATATAAAATAACGGAATTCTTCTACATGCACTGCCGTAATGCCGCCATGCTTTTATGCCGCTATGCTTTTATGCCAACTTCAGTTCTTCGAAGAAAGTTTATTAACTTAAATATGTTAAACTAATGAGTTGAAGCATCTCGATATCGATTGCTAAATGTGTATATACAACAAAATCGAATTTATACCTAAACATAAGATTACGGAATTCTTCTACATGCACTGCCGTTATACCGCCATGGCTTTATGTTAACTTAAGTGCGTTAAAGAAGGCTTATTAACTTAAATATGTTAAAATAATGATTTGAAACATTTCGATATGTATATCGACTTTATATCTAAATATAAGATTATACCTAAATATAAGATTACGTAATTCTTCTAAATGCACTGCCGTTATGCCGTTAAGGCTTGATGTAGCCTTCAGGAAGATAAATAGGGTTAACTAACTTAAATATGTTAAACTAATGATTTGAAGCATTTCGATATCGAATGCTCGATGTGTTTATACAACAAATATATTTTATACCTAAATATAAAATTACGGAATTCTTCTACATGCACTGCCGTTACGCCGCCATGGCTTCATGTCACCTTCGGTAGGTTAAAGAAGGTAATTTAACCTAAATATGTTAAACTAACGAGTTGAAGCATTTCGATATCGATTGCTAAATGAGTATATACAAGAAAATCGACTTTGTACTTTAATATAAGATTATGGAATTCTTCTAAATGCACTGCCGTTATGCCGCCATGGCTTCATGTCACCTTCGGTAGGTTAAAGAAGGTAATTTAACCTAAATATGTTAAACTAACGAGTTGAAGCATTTCGATATCGATTGCTAAATATGTAAATACAAGAAAATCGACTTTATACATTAATATAAGATAAAGGAATTCTTCTACATGCACTGCCGTTATGCCGCCATGGCTTTATGCCAACTTCAGTTCGTTGAAGAAGGTTTATTAACTTAAATATGTTAAACTAATATTTTGAAGCATTTCGATATCGATTGCTAAATTAGTAAATACAAAAAAATCGACTTTGTACCTAAATATAAGATTACGAAATTCTTTTAAATGCACTGCAGTTATACCGTTAAGGCTTTATGTAGACTTCAGTGTTTTAAAGAAGGTTTATTATAAACAACTTGAAAATGTAAAACTAATGATTTGAAGCATTTTGATATCGATTGCTAAATGAGTATATACAAGAAAATCGACTTTATGCCTGAATATAAGATTATAAAAATCTTCTAAATGCACTGCCGTTATGCCGTTAAGGCTTTTGTAGACTTCAGTATTAAAAAGAGGGTTAATTAACTTAAATATGTTAAACTAATGATTTGAAGCATTTCGATATCGATTGCTGAATGTGTATGTACAAAAATATCGACTTTATACCTAAGTATAAGATAGCGGAATTCATATAAATATACTGCCGTTATGCCGTTATGGCTTTATGTAAACTTCAGTAAGATAAAGAAGGTTAATTAACTCAAATATGTTAAACCAGTTATCTGAAGCATTTTGATATCGATTGCGAAATGTATACATACAAGAATATCGAATTTATACCTAAATATAAGATTACGAAATTCTTCCACATGTACTGTCGTTATGCCGCCATGGCTTTTTATCACCTTCAATACGTTAAAGAAGGTTAATTATTGTAAATATGTTAAACTAGTGGTTTGAAGCATTTCGATATCGATTGCTAAATGTGTATATACAAGAAAATCGACTTTATACCTAAGTATAAAATTATAACATTACGGAATTCTTCTAAATGCACTGCCATTATACCGTCAAGGCTTTGTGTAGACTTCAGTAAGCTAAAAAATGTTTAGTAACTTAATATATTAAACTAGTGATTTGAAGCATTTCGATATCGATAGCAAAATGAGTATATACAAGAAAATCAATTTTATACCTATATATAAGTTTACGGAATTCTTTTCATGCACTGCCGCCATGGCTATATGCCAACTTCAGATCGTTAAGGAAGGTTTATTAACTTAAATATGTTAAACTATTGAGTTAAAGCATCTTGATATCGATTGCTAAATGTAGGTATACAACAAAATCGACTTTATACCTAAATACAGGGTAGGCCATTTAAAGTTGACCCATTTGTTTCTAAAAAAAAGAACAAAAGAAAACAATGTTTTTTGTTCATTTCAAAAATAATTTATTTTGGTCCAAGGGGATTTGTTTCAGCTAATATTTAAAAATTAGATCGCGTAAATGGGCACCTTTAGCTTTGACAGCTAAATGCACTCTTTTTTCGACATTTTCCATGACTTTGGCCAATGTTTCGGATGATATGGCGGCTGTTTCACGTCGAATGTTGGCTTTCAGTTGAGCTAAGGTCTTTGGCTTATTAGCGTATACCTTGGATTTCAAATAACCCCACAAATAAAAGTATGGTGGCGTCAAATCTGGTGATCTCGGTGGCCAGTCATCGACATGATGAGTTTTCGCCAAAAGTCAAGTTCGTTTTCAGCCATTTCGATGGCCCATTTGCCAAAATTAAGGCGTCGCGGATAATCAGCTGGGTTTAGTTTTTGTGCCATTTGAATTTTATATGGAAGCATCCTCAAATCTTTATGAATTATGCGTCGGAGAGTGGTGCGAGAGATGTCTAATTCCTGAGAGCGGCGATAACTCGATGTCGATGGAGTCTCCTCAATACTGGCTCGTACAGCTTCGATATTTTCATCAGAACGTCTTGTGCGTTGTCTGGATGCATGACTGGCATTACTGAGATTACCGGTGTTCACAAATTTTGCGTATAAAGACTTAATTGTGTTCTTAACTGGAGCACTTATCACTTTATTTTTTTTGCGAAACGCACGTTGAGTTAACACAATTGAAAAATTATTTTGAATATAAAGCTGAACAATTTCAGCGCATTCTTTTGGAGTGTACTGTTCCATGGTATAAATTGTCTTCGAATGACGCTTCTAACGCGGTATGACATTAGCCGATTTGTCAGCGCTGTTAAAAGTTACAGCGTGTCCAGATGGGTCAACTTTAAATGGCCTACCCTGTATAACATTACGGAATTCTTCTAAATGCACTGCCGTTATACCGTTATGGCTTTATGACAACTTCAGTTCGTTGAAGAAGGTTAATAACCTTAAATATGTTAAACAATCGATTTGAAGAATTTCGTTATCGATTGCTTAATGTGTATATACAAGAAAATCGAATTTATACCTAAATATAAAATTACAAATTTCTTCTAAATGCACTGCCGTTATGCCGTTAAGGCTTCATGTAGACTTCAGTAAGATAGACGGGAATAATTAACTTAAATATGTTAAAATAATGATTTGTAGTATTTCGATATCGATTGCTAAATGAGTATATACAAGAAAATCGACTTTATACCTAACTATAAGATTACGTAATTCTTCTAAATGCACTGCCGTTATGCCGTTAAGGCTTTATGTAGACTTCAGGAAGATAAATAGGGTGAATTAACTTAAATATGTTAAACTAATGATTTAAAGCATTTCGATATCGATTTCCTAATACATATATACAAGAAAATCGACTTTATACCTAAATATAAGATTACGGAATTCTTCTAAATGCACTGCCGTTATGCCGTTAAGGCTTTATGTAGACTTCAGGAAGATAAATAGGGTGAATTAACTTAAATATGTTAAACTAATGATCTCAAGCATTTCGATATCGATTGCTAAATGTCTTTATACAACAAATCGATTTTATACCTAAATATAAAATTACTTAATTCTTCTACATGCACCGCCGTTATGCCGCCATGGCTTCATGTCACTTTCGGTAGGTTAAAGAAGGTAATTTAACTTAAATATGTTAAACTAATGATTTGAAGCATTTCGATATTGATTGCTAAATGTGCTAGTAAAAGAAATTTGACTTTATACCTAAACATAGGATAACGGAATTCTTCCAAATGCACTGCCGTTAATCCGCCATGGCTTTATGTCAACTTCAGTTCGTTAAAGTAGGTTTGTTAACTTAAATATGTTAAACTAATGATTTGAAGCATTTCGATATCGATTTCTAAATGCATATATACAAGAAAATCGACTTTATACCTAAATATAAGTTTACGGGATTTTTCCAAATTAAACTAATGATTTGAAGCATTTCGATATCGATAGCAAAATGAGTATATACAAGAAAATCAATTTTATACCTATATATAAGATTACGGAATTCTTTTCATGCACTGCCGCTATGCCGCCATGGCTATATGCCAACTTCAGATCGTTAAAGAAGGTTTATTAACTTAAATATGTTAAACTAATGAGTTGAAGCATCTTGATATCGATTGCTAAATGTATATATACAACAAAATCGACTTTATACCTAAATATAAGATTACGGAATTCTTCTAAATGCACTGCCGTTATACCGTTATGGCTTTATCTAAACTTCAGTAAGATAAAGAAGGCAAATAACCTTAAATATGTTAAACTATCGATTTGAAGCATTTCGATATCGATTGCTAAATATGTAAATACAAGAAAATCGACTTTGTACCTAAATATAAGATTACGGAATTCTTCTACATGCACTATCGTTATGCCGCCATGGCTTTATGTTAACTTCAGTGCGTTAAAGAAGCTTTATTAACTTAAATATGTTAAAATAATGATTTGAAGTATTTCGGTATCGATTGCTAAATGAGTATATACAAGAAAATCGACTTTATACCTAATTATAAGGTTACGTAATTCTTCTAAATGCACTGCCGTTATGCCGTTAAGGCTTTATGTAGACTTCAGTAAGATAAAGAGGGTTAATTAACTTAAATGTGTTAAACTAATGATTTGAAGCATTTCGATATCGATTGATAAATGTGTATATACAAGAAAATCGATTTTATACCTAAATATAAGATTACGGAAGTCTTCTACATGCACTGCCGTTATGCCGCCATGGCTTTATGTCACCTTCGGTAGGTTAAAAAAGGTAATTTAACTTAAATATGTTAAACTAATGATTTGAAACATTCCGACATCGATTGCTAAATGTGCTAGTACAAGAAACCTGACTTTATACCTAAACATAGGATAACGGAATTCTTCCAAATGCACTGCCGCTATTCCGCCATGGCTTTATGTCAACTTCAGTTCGTTAAAGTAGGTTTGTTAACTTAAATATGTTAAACTAATGATTTGAAGCATTTCGATATCGATTGCTATATGTGTATATACAAGAAACTCGACTTTATACCTTAATATAAGATTACGGAATTCTACTAAATGCACTGCAGTTATCCCGTTAAGGCTTTATGTAGACTTCAGTGCGTTAAAAAAGGTTTATTAACTTTAATATGTTAAACTAATGATTTGAAGCATTTCGATATCGATTAATAAATGTGTATATACAAGAAAATCGACTTTACATATACCTAAATATAAGATTACGGAATTCTTCCAAATGTACTGTCGTTATGCCGCCATGGTTTGTATCAACTACAATACGTAAAAGAAGGTTAATTATTTTAAATATGTTAAACTAATGGTTTGAAGCATTTCGATATCGACTGCTAAATGTGTAAATAAAACAAAATTTACTTCATACCTAAATATAAAATTATAACATTACGGATTTATCCTAAATGCACTGCCGTTATACCGTTAAGGCTTTATGTAGACCTCATTAAGCTAAAAAATTTTTATTAACTTAATATGTTAAACTAATGATTTGAAGCATTTCGATATCGATAGCTAAATGTGTATATACAACAAAATCGAATTTATACCTAAATATAAGATTACGGAATTCTTCCAAATTACTGTCGTTATGCCGCCATGGCTTTATTTCACCTTCAATACGTTAAAGTTGGTTAATTAACATAAATATGTTAAACTAATGATTTGAAGCATTTCGATATCGATTGCTAAATATGTAAATACAAGAAAATCGACTTTATACCTTAATATAAGATTACGGAATTCTTCTAAATGCATTGCAGTTATACCGTTAAGGCCTTATGTAGACTTCAGTGTGTTAAAGAAGGTTTATTATAAATAACTTGAAAATGTAAAACTAATGATTTGAAGTATTTCGGTATCGATTGCTAAATGAGTATATACAAGAAAATCGACTTTATACCTAATTATAAGGTTACGTAATTCTTCTAAACGCACTGCCGTTATGCCGTTAAGGCTTTATGTAGACTTCAGTAAGATAGAGGGGAATAATTAACTAAATATGTTAAACTTATGATTTGAAGCATTTCGATATCGATTGCTAAATATGTAAATACAAAAAAATCGACCTTGTACCTAAATATAAGATTACCGAATTCTTTTAAATGCACTGCAGTTATACCGTTAAGGCTTTATGTAGACTTCTGTGCGTTAAAGGTTTATTAACTTAAATATGTTAAACTAATGAGTTGAAGCATCTCGATATCGATTGCTAAATGTGTATATACAACAAAATCGAATTTATACCTAAACATAAGATTACGGAATTCTTCCAAATGTACTGTCGTTATGCCGCCATGGTTTGTATCAACTACAATACGTAAAAGAAGGTTAATTATTTTAAATATGTTAAACTAATGGTTTGAAGCATTTCGATATCGACTGCTAAATGTGTAAATAAAACAAAATTTGCTTCATACCTAAATATAAAATTATAACATTACGGATTTCTCCTAAATGCACTGCCGTTATACCGTTAAGGCTTTATGTAGACCTCATTAAGCTAAAAAATTTTTATTAACTTAATATGTTAAGCTAATGATTTGAAGCATTTCGATATCGATAGCTAAATGTGTATATACAACAAAATCGAATTTATACCTAAATATAAGATTACGGAATTCTTCCAAATTACTGTCGTTATGCCGCCATGGCTTTATGTCAACTTCAGTTCGTAAAAGTAGGTTTGTTAACTTAAATATGTTAAATTAATGATTTGAAGCATTTCGATATCGATTGCTAAATATGTAAATACAAAAAAATCGACCTTGTACCTAAATATAAGATTACGGAATTCTTTTAAATGCACTGCAGTTATATTGTTAAGGCTTTATGTAGACTTCAGTGCGTTAAAGAAGGTTTATTATAAATAACTTGAAAATGTAAAACTAATGATTTGAAGCATTTCGATATCGATTACTAAATGTGTATATACAAGAAAATCGACTTTACATACACCTAAATATAAGATTACGGAATTCTTCCAAATGTACTGTCGTTATGCCGCCATGGTTTGTATCAACTACCATACGATAAAGAAGGCTAATTATTTTAAATATGTTAAACTAAAGGTTTGAAGCATTTCGATATCGACTGCTAAATGTGTAAATACAACAAAATCGACTTTATACCTAAATATAAAATTATAACATTACGGATTTCTTCTAAATGCACTGCCGTTATACCGTTAAGGCTTTATGTAGACTTCAGGAAGATAAATAGGGTGAATTAACTTAAATATGTTAAACTTATGATCTCAAGCATTTCGATATCGATTGCTAAATGTGTTTATACAACAAATCGATTTTATACCTAAATATTAAATTACGGAATTCTTCTACATGCACCGCCGTTATGCCGCCATGGCTTCATGTCACTTTCGGTAGGTTAAAGAAGGTAATTTAACTTAAATATGTTAAACTAATGATTTGAAGCATTTCGATATCGATTGCTAAATGTGCTAGTACAAGAAATTTGACTTTATACCTAAACATAGGATAACGGAATTCTTCCAAATGCACTGCCGTTAATCCGCCATGGCTTTATGTCAACTTCAGTTCGTTAAAGTAGGTTTGTTAACTTAAATATGTTAAACTAATGATTTGAAGCACTTCGATATCGATTTCTAAATGCATATATACAAGAAAATCGACTTTATATCTAAATATAAGATTACGGAATTTTTCCAAATTACTGTCGTTATGCCGCAATGGCTTTATTTCACCTTCAATACGTTAAAGTTGGTTAATTAACATAAATATGTAAAACTAATGATTTGAAGCATTTCGATATCGATTGCTAAATATGCAAATACAAGAAAATCGACTTTTTACCTTAATATAAGATTACGGAATTCTTCTAAATGCACTGCAGTTATACCGTTAAGGCTTTATGTAGACTTCAGTGTGTTAAAGAAAGTTTATCATAAATAATTTGAAAATGTAAAACTAATGATTTGAAGCATTTCGATATCGAATGCTAAATGTGTATATACAAGAAAATCGACTTTACATATACTTAAATATAAGATTACGGAATTCTTCCAAATGTACTGTCGTTATGCCGCCATGGTTTGTATCAACTACAATACGATAAAGAAGGTTAATTATTTTAAATATGTTAAACTAATGGTTTGAAGCATTTCGATATCGACTGCTAAATGTGTAAATACAACAAAATCGACTTTATACCTAAATATAAAATTACAACATTACGGATTTCTTCTAAATGCACTGCCGTTATACCGTTAAGGCTTTATGTAGACCTCATTAAGCTAAAAAATGTTTATTAACTTAATATGTTAAACTAATGATTTGAAGCATTTCGATATCGATAGCTAAATGTGTATATACAAGAAAATCGACTTAATACCTGAATATAAGATTACGGAATTCTTCTACATGCACTTCCGTTATGCCGCCATGGCTTTATATCAACTTCAATATGTTAAAGAAGGTTAAATAAATTACTAACTCGATATCGCTTGCTAAATGTGTATATACAAGAAAATCGAATTTATACCTAAATATAAGATAACGGAATTCTTCTAAATGCACTGCCGTTACGACGTTAAGGCTTTATGTAGACTTCAGTAAGATAGAGGGGAATAATTAACTTAAATATGTTAAACTTATGATTTGAAGCGTTTCGATATCGATTGCTAAACATGTAAATACAAGAAAATCGACTTTGTACCTAAATATAAGATTACGGAATTCTTTTAAATGCACTGCAGTTATACCGTTAAGGCTTTATGTAGACTTCTGTGCGTTAAAGGTTTATTAACTTAAATATGTTAAACTTATGATCTCAAGCATTTCGATATCGATTGCTTAATGTGTTTATACAACAAATCGATTTTATACCTAAATATTAAATTACGGAATTCTTCTACATGCACCGCCGTTATGCCGCCATGGCTTCATGTCACTTTCGGTAGGTTAAAGAAGGTAATTTAACTTAAATATGTTAAACTAATGATTTTAAGCATTTCGATATCGATTGCTAAATGTGCTAGTACAAGAAATTTGACTTTATACCTAAACATAGGATAACGGAATTCTTCCAAATGCACTGCCGTTAATCCGCCATGGCTTTATGTCAACTACAGTTCGTTAAAGTAGGTTTGTTAACTTAAATATGTTAAACTAATGATTTGAAGCACTTCGATATCGATTTCTAAATGCATATATACAAGAAAATCGAACTTATGCCTAAATATAAGATTACGGAATTTTTCCAAATTTCTGTCGTTATGCCGCAATGGCTTTATTTCACCTTCAATACGTTAAAGTTGGTTAATTAACATAAATATGTAAAACTAATGATTTGAAGCATTTCGATATCGATTGCTAAATATGCAAATACAAGAAAATCGACTTTTTACCTTAATATAAGATTACGGAATTCTTCTAAATGCACTGAGTTATACCGTTAAGGCTTTATGTAGACTTCAGTGTGTTAAAGAAAGTTTATCATAAATAATTTGAAAATGTAAAACTAATGATTTGAAGCATTTCGATATCGAATGCTAAATGTGTATATACAAGAAAATCGACTTTACATATACTTAAATATAAGATTACGGAATTCTTCCAAATGTACTGTCGTTATGCCGCCATGGTTTGTATCAACTACAATACGATAAAGAAGGTTAATTATTTTAAATATGTTAAACTAATGGTTTGAAGCATTTCGATATCGACTGCTAAATGTGTAAATACAAAAAAATCGACTTTATACCTAAATATAAAATTACAACTTTACGGATTTCTTCTAAATGCACTGCCGTTATACCGTTAAGGCTTTATGTAGACCTCATTAAGCTAAAAAATGTTTATTAACTTAATATGTTAAACTAATGATTTGAAGCATTTCGATATCGATAGCTAAATGTGTATATAAAAGAAAATCGACTTAATACCTGAATATAAGATTACGGAATTCTTCTACATGCACTTCCGTTATGCCGCCATGGCTTTATATCAACTTCAATATGTTAAAGAAGGTTAAATAAATTACTAACTCGATATCGCTTGCTAAATGTGTATATACAAGAAAATCGAATTTATACCTAAATATAAGATAACGGAATTCTTCTAAATGCACTGCCGTTACGACGTTAAGGCTTTATGTAGACTTCAGTAAGATAGAGGGGAATAATTAACTTAAATATGTTAAACTTATGATTTGAAGCGTTTCGATATCGATTGCTAAACATGTAAATACAAGAAAATCGACTTTGTACCTAAATATAAGATTACGGAATTCTTTTAAATGCACTGCAGTTATACCGTTAAGGCTTTATGTAGACTTCTGTGCGTTAAAGGTTTATTAACTTAAATATGTTAAACTTATGATCTCAAGCATTTCGATATCGATTGCTTAATGTGTTTATACAACAAATCGATTTTATACCTAAATATTAAATTACGGAATTCTTCTACATGCACCGCCGTTATGCCGCCATGGCTTCATGTCACTTTCGGTAGGTTAAAGAAGGTAATTTAACTTAAATATGTTAAACTAATGATTTTAAGCATTTCGATATCGATTGCTAAATGTGCTAGTACAAGAAATTTGACTTTATACCTAAACATAGGATAACGGAATTCTTCCAAATGCACTGCCGTTAATCCGCCATGGCTTTATGTCAACTACAGTTCTTTTAAAGTAGGTTTGTTAACTTAAATATGTTAAACTAATGATTTGAAGCACTTCGATATCGATTTCTAAATGCATATATACAAGAAAATCGAACTTATGCCTAAATATAAGATTACGGAATTTTTCCAAATTTCTGTCGTTATGCCGCAATGGCTTTATTTCACCTTCAATACGTTAAAGTTGGTTAATTAACATAAATATGTAAAACTAATGATTTGAAGCATTTCGATATCGATTGCTAAATATGCAAATACAAGAAAATCTACTTTATACCTTAATATAAGATTAGGTAATTCTTCTAAATGCACTGCAGTTATACCGTTAAGGCTTTATGTAGACTTCAGTGTGTTAAAGAAGGTTTATTATAAATAACTTGAAAATGTAAAACTAATGATTTGAAGCATTTCGATATCGAATGCTAAATGTGTATATACAAGAAAATCGACTTTATATATACCTAAATATAAGATTACGGAATTCTTCCAAATGTACTGTCGTTATGCCGCCATGGTTTGTATCAACTACAATACGATAAGGAAGGTTAATTATTTTAAATATGTTAAACTAATAGTTTGAAGCATTTCGATATCGACTGCTAAATGTGTAAATACAAGAAAATCGACTTTATACCTAAATATAAAATTATAACATTACGGATTTCTTCTAAATGCACTGCCGTTATACCGTTAAGGCTTTATGTAGACCTCATTAAGCTAAAAAATGTTTATTAACTTAATATGTTAAACTAATGATTTGAAGCATTTCGATATCGATAGCTAAATGTGTATATACAAGAAAATCGACTTTATACCTGAATATAAGATTACGGAATTCTTCTACATGCACTTCCTTTATGCCGTCATGGCTTTATATCAACTTCAATATGTTAAAGAAGGTTAAATAATTTACTAACTCGATATCGCTTGCTAAATGTGTATATACAAGAAAATCGAATTTATACCTAAATATAAGATTACGTAATTCTTCTAAATGCACTGCCGTTATGCCGTTAAGGCTTTATGTAGACTTCAGTAAGATAGAGGGGAATAATTAACTTAAATATGTTAAACTTATGATTTGAAGCATCGATTGCTAAATATGTAAATACAAAAAAATCGACTTTGTACCTAAATATAAAATTATAACATTACGGAATTCTTCTAAATGCACTGCCCTTATACCGTTAAGGCTTTATGTAGACTTCTGTGCTTAAAGGTTTATTAACTTAAATATGTTAAACTTATGATCTCAAGCATTTCGATATCGATTGCTTAATGTGTTTATACAACAAATCGATTTTATACCTAAATATTAAATTACGGAATTCTTCTACATGCACCGCCGTTATGCCGCCATGGCTTCATGTCACTTTCGGTAGGTTAAAGAAGGTAATTTAACTTAAATATGTTAAACTAATGATTTTAAGCATTTCGATATCGATTGCTAAATGTGCTAGTACAAGAAATTTGACTTTATACCTAAACATAGGATAACGGAATTCTTCCAAATGCACTGCCGTTAATCCGCCATGGCTTTTGTCAACTCAGTTCGTTAAAGTAGGTTTGTTAACTTAAATATGTTAAACTAATGATTTGAAGCACTTCGATATCGATTTCTAAATGCATATATACAAGAAAATCGAACTTATGCCTAAATATAAGATTACGGAATTTTTCCAAATTTCTGTCGTTATGCCGCAATGGCTTTATTTCACCTTCAATACGTTAAAGTTGGTTAATTAACATAAATATGTAAAACTAATGATTTGAAGCATTTCGATATCGATTGCTAAATATGCAAATACAAGAAAATCTACTTTATACCTTAATATAAGATTAGGTAATTCTTCTAAATGCACTGCAGTTATACCGTTAAGGCTTTATGTAGACTTCAGTGTGTTAAAGAAGGTTTATTATAAATAACTTGAAAATGTAAAACTAATGATTTGAAGCATTTCGATATCGAATGCTAAATGTGTATATACAAGAAAATCGACTTTAATATACCTAAATATAAGATTACGGAATTCTTCCAAATGTACTGTCGTTATGCCGCCATGGTTTGTATAAACTACAATACGATAAGGAAGGTTAATTATTTTAAATATGTTAAACTAATAGTTTGAAGCATTTCGATATCGACTGCTAAATGTGTAAATACAAGAAAATCGACTTTATACCTAAATATAAAATTATAACATTACGGATTTCTTCTAAATGCACTGCCGTTATACCGTTAAGGCTTTATGTAGACCTCATTAAGCTAAAAAATGTTTATTAACTTAATATGTTAAACTAATGATTTGAAGCATTTCGATATCGATAGCTAAATGTGTATATACAAGAAAATCGACTTTATACCTGAATATAAGATTACGGAATTCTTCTACATGCACTTCCTTTATGCCGTCATGGCTTTATATCAACTTCAATATGTTAAAGAAGGTTAAATAATTTACTAACTCGATATCGCTTGCTAAATGTGTATATACAAGAAAATCGAATTTATACCTAAATATAAGATTACGTAATTCTTCTAAATGCACTGCCGTTATGCCGTTAAGGCTTTATGTAGACTTCAGTAAGATAGAGGGGAATAATTAACTTAAATATGTTAAACTTATGATTTGAAGCATCGATTGCTAAATATGTAAATACAAAAAAATCGACTTTGTACCTAAATATAAAATTATAACATTACGGAATTCTTCTAAATGCACTGCCCTTATACCGTTAAGGCTTTATGTAGACTTCAGTAAGCTAAAAAATGTTTATTAACTTAATATATTAAACTAATGATTTGAAGCATTTCGATATCGATTGCTAAATGTGTATATACAACAAAATCGACTTTATACCTAAATATAAGATTACGGAATTCTTCTAAAGGCACTGCCGTTATACCGTTATGGCTTTATGTAAACTTCAGTAAGATAAAGAAGGTTAATAACCTTAAATATGTTAAGCTATCGATTTGAAGCATTTCGATATCGATTGATAAATGTGGATATACAAGAAAATCGAATTTATACCTAAATATAAGATAACGGAATTCTTCTAAATGCACTGCCGTTATGCCGTTAAGGCTTTATGTAGACTTCAGTAAGATAGAGGGGAATAATTAACTTAAATATGTTAAACTTATGATTTGAAGCATTTCGATATCGATTGCTAAATATGTAAATACAAGAAAATCTACTTTGTACCTAAATATAAGATTACGGAATTCTTTTAAATGCACTGCAGTTATACCGTTAAGGCTTTATGTAGACTTCTGTGCGTTAAAGGTTTATTAACTTAATATATTAAACTAATGAGTTGAAGCATCTCGATATCGATTGCTAAATGTGTATATACAACAAAATCGAATTTATACCTAAACATAAGATTACGTAATTCTTCTAAATGCACTGCCGTTATGCCGTTAAGGCATGATTTGAAGCATTTCGATATCGATTGATAAATGTGGATATACAAGAAAATCGAATTTATACCTAAATATAAGATAACGGAATTCTTCTAAATGCACTGCCGTTATGCCGTTAAGGCTTTATGTAGACTTCAGTAAGATAGAGGGGAATAATTAACTTAAATATGTTAAACTTATAATTTGAAGCATTTCGATATCAATTGCTAAATATGTATATACAAGAAAATCGACTTTATACCTAAATATAAGATAACGGAATTCTTCTAAAGGCACTGCCGTTATACCGTTATGGCTTTATGTAAACTTCAGTAAGATAAAGAAGGTTAATAACCTTAAATATGTTAAACTATCGATTTGAAGCATTTCGCTATCGATTGCTTAATGTGTATATACAAGAAAATCGAATTTATACCTAAATATAAGATTACGAATTTCTTCTAAATGCACTGCCGTTATGCCGCCATGGCTTTATATCAACTTCAATAAGTAAAAGAAGGTTAACTAACTTAAATATGTTAAACTAATGATTTAAAACATTTCGATATCGCTTGCTAAATGTGTATATACAAGAAAATCGAATTTATACCTAAATATAAGATAACGAAATTCTTCTAAATGCACTGCCGTTATGCCGTTAAGGCTTTATGTAGACTTCAGTAAGATAGAGGGGAATAATTAACTTAAATATGTTAAACTTATGATTTGAAGCATTTCGATATCAATTGCTAAATGCGTATATACAAGAAAATCGACTTTATACCTAAATATAAGATAACGGAATTCTTCTAAATGCACTGCCGATAAGCCGCCATGGCTTTAAGCCAACTTCAGATCGTTGAAGAAGGTTTATTAACTTAAATATGTTAAACTAATGAGTTGAAGCATCTCGATATCGATTGCTAAATGTGTATATACAACAAAATCGAATTTATACCTAAACATAAGATTACGGAATTCTTCTACATGCACTATCGTTATGCCGCCATGGCCTTATGTTAACTTCAGTTCGTTAAAGAAGCTTTATTAACTTAAATATGTTAAAATAATGATTTGAAGTATTTCGATATCGATTGCTAAATGAGTATATACAAGAAAATCGACTTTATACCTAATTATAAGGTTACGTAATTCTTCTAAATGCACTGCCGTTATGCCGTTAAGGCATGATTTGAAGCATTTCGATATCGATTGATAAATGTGGATATACAAGAAAATCGAATTTATACCTAAATATAAGATAACGGAATTCTTCTAAATGCACTGCCGTTATGCCGTTAAGGCTTTATGTAGACTTCAGTAAGATAGAGGGGAATAATTAACTTAAATATGTTAAACTTATAATTTGAAGCATTTCGATATCAATTGCTAAATGTGTATATACAAGAAAATCGACTCTATACCTAAATATAAGATAACGGAATTCTTCTAAAGGCAAACTTCAGTAAGATAAAGAAGGTTAATAACCTTAAATATGTTAAACTATCGATTTGAAGCATTTCGCTATCGATTGCTTAATGTGTATATACAAGAAAATCGAATTTATACCTAAATATAAGATTACGAATTTCTTCTAAATGCACTGCCGTTATGCCGCCATGGCTTTATGTCACCTTCGGTAGGTTAAAAAAGGTAATTTAACTTAAATATGTTAAACTAATGATTTGAAGCATTTCGATATCGATTGCTAAATGTGCTAGTACAAGAAACCTGACTTTATACCTAAACATAGGAAACGGAATTCTTCCAAATGCACTGCCGCTATTCCGCCATGGCTTTATGTCAACTTCAGTTTGTTAAAGTGGGTTTGTTAACTTAAATATGTTAAACTAATGATTTGAAGCATTTCGATATCGATTGCTAAATATGTAAATACAAAAAAATCGACCTTGTACCTAAATATAAGATTACGGAATACTTTTAAATGCACTGCAGTTATATTGTTAAGGCTTTATGTAGACTTCAGTGCGTTAAAGAAGGTTTATTATAAATAACTTGAAAATGTAAAACTAATGATTTGAAGCATTTCGATATCGATTACTAAATGTGTATATACAAGAAAATCGACTTTACATACACCTAAATATAAGATTACGGAATTCTTCCAAATGTACTGTCGTTACGCCGCCATGGTTTGTATCAACTACCATACGATAAAGAAGGTTAATTATTTTAAATATGTTAAACTAAAGGTTTGAAGCATTTCGATATCGACTGCTAAATGTGTAAATACAACAAAATCGACTTTATACCTAAATATAAAATTATAACATTACGGATTTCTTCTAAATGCACTGCCGATATACCGTTAAGGCTTTATGTAGACCTCATTAAGCTAAAAAATGTTTATTAACTTAATATGTTAAACAAATGATTTGAAACATTTCGATATCGATTGCTAAATGAGTATATACAAGAAAATCGACTTTATACCTAAATATAAGATTACGTAATTCTTCTAAATGCACTGCCGTTATGCCGTTAAGGCTTTATGTAGACTTCAGGAAGATAAATAGGGTGAATTAACTTAAATATGTTAAACTTATGATCTCAAGCATTTCGATATCGATTGCTAAATGTGTTTATACAACAAATCGATTTTATACCTAAATATAAGATTACGAATTTCTTCTAAATGCACTGCCGTTATGCCGCCGTGGCTTTATGTCACCTTCGGTAGGTTAAAAAAGGTAATTTAACTTAAATATGTTAAACTAATGATTTGAAGCATTTCGATACCGATAGCTAAATGTGCTAGTACAAGAACTTTGACTTTATACCTAAACATAGGATAACGGAATTCTTCCAAATGCACTGCCGTTAATCCGCCATGGCTTTATGTCAACTTCAGTTCTTTAAAGTAGGTTTGTTAACTTAAATATGTTGAACTAATGATTTGAAGCACTTCGATATCGATTTCTAAATGCATATATACAAGAAAATCGACTTTATGCCTAAATATAAGATTACGGAATTTTTCCAAATTACTGTCGTTATGCCGCCATGGCTTTATTTCACCTTCAATACGTTAAAGTTGGTTAATTAACATAAATATGATAAAAAGGTGACTTAAATATGTTAAACTAATAATTTGAAGCATTTCGATTTCGATTGCTAAAAATGTAAATACAAGAAAACCGAATTTATACCTAAATATAAGATTAGGTAATTCTTCTAAATGCACTGCCGTTATGCCGTTAAGGCTTTATGTAGATTTCAGTAAGATAAAAGGGTGAATTAACTTAAATTTGTTAAGCTAATGATTTGAAGCATTTCGATATCGATTGCTAAATGTGTTAATAAAAAAAAATCGACTTTATACCTAAATATAAGATTACGTAATTCTTCTAAATGCACTGTCGTTATGCCGTTAAGGTTTTTGTAGACTTCAGTGAGATAAAGAAGGTTAATAAACTTTAATATGCTAAACTACTGATTTGAAGCATTTCGATATCGATTGCTAAATGTGTATATACAAGAAAATCGACTTTATACCTAAACATAAGATAACAGAATTTTTCTAAATGCACTGCCGTTATGCCACCATGGCTTTATGTAAACTTCAGTTCGTTAAAAAAGTTTTATTAAGTTAAATATGTGAAACTAATGATTTGAAGCATTTCGATATTAATTGCTAAATGTGTGTATACAACAAAATCGACTTTATACCTAAATAAAAGAATACGGAATTCTTCTAAATGCACTGCCGTCATGCCGATAAGGCTTTATGTAAACGCCAGTAAGACAAAGTAGGCTAAATAACTTAAATTCATATGTTAGACCAGTTATTTGAAGCATTTCGATATCGATTGCTAAATGTGTATATACAAAAAAAGCGATTTTATACCTAAATATAAGATAACGGAATTCTAAATGCACTGCCGTTATACCGTAATGGCTTTAGTAAGATTAAGAAGGTTAATTTACTTAAATATGTTAAACTAATGATTTGAAGCATTTCGATATCGATTGCTAAATGTGTATATACAAGAAAATCGATTTTATACCTAAATATAAGATTACGGAATTCTTCTAAATGCACTGCCGTTCTACCGTAATGGTTTTATGTAAACTTCAGGTTGTTAAAGAAGGTTTATTAACTTAAATATATGAAACTAATGATTTGAAGCATTTCGATATCGATTGCTAAATGTGTATATACAAGAAAATCGACTTTATACATAAATATAACATTACGTAATTCTTCTAAATGCATTGCCGTTATACCGCTAAGGCTTTATGTAGACTTCAGTAATATAAAAAGGGTTAATTAACTTAAATATGTTAAACTAATGATTTGAAGCATTTCGATATCGATTGCTAAATGCATATATACAAGAAAATCGATTTTATACCTAAATATAAGGTTACGGAGTTCTTCCAAATTACCGTCGTTATGCCGCCATGGCTTTATATCACCTTCAATACGTTAAAGATGGTTAATTAACTAAAATATGTTAAACTAATGATTTGGAGCATTTCGATATCGATTGCTAAATATGTAAATACAAGAAAATCGACTTTTTACCTTAATATAAGATTACGGAATTCTTCTAAATGCACTGCAGTTATACTGTTAAGGCTTTATGTACTTCAGTGTGTTAAAGAAGGTTTATTATAAATAACTTGAAAATGTAAAACTAATGATTTGAAGCATTTCGATATCGATAGCTAAATGTGTATATACAAGAAAATCGAATTTATACCCATATATAAGAAAACGGAATTTTTCTAAATGCACTGCCGTTATTCCGTTAACACTTTATGTAGACTTCAGGGCGTTAAAAAAGTTTTAATAACTTAAATATGTTAAACTAGTGATTTGAAGCATTTCGGTATCGATTTCTGAATGTGTATATACAAGAAAATCGATTTTATACCTAAATATAAGATTACGGAATTCTTCCAAATTACTGTCGTTATGCCGCCATGGCTTTATATCACATTCAATACGTTAAAGATGGTTAATTAACTTAATATGTTAAACTAAGGATTTGAAGCATTTCGATATCGATTGCTAAATATGTAAATACAAGAAAATCGACTTCATACATAAATATAAGATTACGGAATTCATCGAAATACACTACCGTTATGGCTTTATATAAACTTCAGTACGTTAAAAAAGGTTGTTTAACTTAAATATGTTAAAGTGATTATTTGAAGCATCTCGATATCGACTCCCAAATGTGTAAATACATGAAAATAGACTTTAACCTAAATATAAGATTACGGAATTCTTCTACGTGCACTGCCGTTAGGCCGCCATGGCGTTATGCCAACTTCAGTTCGTTAAAGAGGTTTCATTAACTTAAATATGTGAAACTAATGATTCGGTTTCATTAACTTAAATATGTGAAACTAATGATTCGATATCGATTGCTAAATGTGTATATACAAGAAAATCGACTTTATACCTAAATATAAGACTACGGAATTCTTCCAAATGTACTGTCGTTATGCCGCCATGGCTTTATGTCAACTTCAGTTCGTTAAAGAGGGTTTATTAACTTTAATATGTTATACTAATGATTTGAGGCATTTTGATATCGATTGCTTAATGTGTATATATAAGAAAATCGACTTTATACCCAAATATAACATTAAGTAATTCTTCCACATGCACTGCCTTTGTACCGTTAAGGCTTTATGTAAACTTCAGTAAGGTAAAGAAGGTTAATTAACTTAAATATATTGAACTAATGATTTGAACCATTTCGATATCGATTGCTAAATGAGTGTATAGGTTAAGAAATTCCTTTTAATTCACTGGCGTCATACCGTTAAGGCTTTATGTAAACTTCAGTACGATAAAGTACGCTAATTAACTTAGATATGTTAAACTTATGATTTAAAGCATTTCGATATCGATTGCTAAATGTGTTAATTAAAGAAGAAGATCGACTTTATACCTAAATATAAGATAACGGAATTCTTTTAAATGCACTGCCGTTCTACCGTAATGGTTTTATGTAAACTTCAGTTCGTTAAAGAAGGTTTATTAACTTAAATATGTGAAACTAATGATTTGAAGCATTTCGATATCGATTGCTAAATGTGTATATACAAGAAAATCGACTTTATCCATAAATATAACATTACGTAATTCTTCTAAATGCATTGCCGTTATACCATTAAGGCTTTATGTAGACTTCAGTAATATAAAAAGGGTTAATTAACTTAAATAAGTTAAACTAATGATTTGAAGCATTTCGATATCGATTGCTAAAAGCATATATACAAGAAAATCGATTTTATACCTAAATATAAGGTTACGGAATTCTTCCAAATTACTGTCGTTATGCCGCCATGGCTTTATATCACCTTCAATACGTTAAAGATGGTTAATTAACTAAAATATGTTAAACTAATGATTTGGAGCATTTCGATATCGATTGCTAAATATGTAAATACAAGAAAATCGACTTTTTACCTTAATATAAGATTACGGAATTCTTCTAAATGCACTGCAGTTATACTGTTAAGGCTTTATGTAGACTTCAGTGTGTTAAAGAAGGTTTATTATAAATAACTTGAAAATGTAAAACTAATGATTTGAAGCATTTCGATATCGATAGCTAAATGTGTATATACAAGAAAATCGACTTTATACCTGAATATAAGATTACGGAATTCTTCTACATGCACTGCCGTTATGCCGCCATGGCTTTATGTTAACTTCAGTGCGTAAAAGAAGCTTTATTAACTTAAATATGTTAAACTAATGATTTTAAACATTTCGATATCGATTGCTAAATATGTAAATACAAGAAAATCGAGTTTATGCCTGAATATAAGATAACGGAATTCTTCTAAATGCACTGCCGTTATGCCCTTAAGGCTTTATGTAGACTTCAGTAAGATAGAGGGGAATAATTAACTTAAATATGTTAAACTTATGATTTGAAGCATTTCGATATCGATTGCTAAATGCGTAAATACAATAAAATCGACTTTGTACCTAAATATTAGATTACGGAATTCTTTTAAATGCACTGCAGTTATACCGTTAAGGCTTTATGTAAACTTCAGTGCGTTAAAGAAGCTTTATTATAAATAAATTGAAAACGTAAAACCAATGATTTGAAGCATTTCGATATAGATTGCTATATGTGTATGTACAACAATATCGACTTTATACCTAAATAAAAGACAACGTAATTCTTCTACATGCACTGCCGTTATGCCGTTAAGGCTTTTGTAGACTTCAGTATGAAAAAGAGGGTTAATTAACTTTAATATGTTAAACTAATATTTTGAAGCATTTCGATATCAATTGCTAAATGAGTATATACAAGAAAATCGATTTTATACCTAAATATAAGATTATGGAATTCTTCTAACTGCACTGCCGTTATGCCACCATGGCTTCATGTCACGTTCGGTAGGTTAAAGAAGGTAATTTAACTTAAATATGTTAAACTAATGATTTGAAGCATTTCGATATCGATTGCTAAATGTGCTAGTACAAGAAACTTGACTTTATACCTAAACATAGGATAACGGATTTCTTCCAAATGCACTGCCGTTAATCCGCCATGGCTTTATGTCAACTTCAGTTCTTTAAAGAAGGTTTGTTAACTTAAATATGTTAAACTAATGATTTGAAGCATTTCGATATCGATTGCATAATATGTAAATACACGAAAATCGACTTTATACCTTAATATAAGAGTACGGAATTCTTCTAAATGCACTGCAGTTATACCGTTGAAGCTTTATGTAGACTTCAGTGCGTTAAAGACGGTTTATTAACTTAATATGTTAAACTAATGATTTGAAGCATTTCGATATCGCTTGCTAAATGTATATATACAAGAAAATCGACTTTATACCTAAATATAAAATAACGGAATTTTTCTACATACACTGCCGTTATGCCGTTATGGCTTTATATTATTTTCAGTTCGTTAAAGAAGGTTTATTAACTTAAATATGTTAAACCAGTTATTTGAAGCATTTCGATATCGATTGCTAAATGTGTAAATACAAGAAAATCGACTTTACACCTAAATATAAAATTATAACATTACGGAATTCTTCTAAATGCACTGCCGTTGTACCGTTAATGCTTTATGTAGACTTCAGTAAGCTAAAAAATGTTTATTAACTTAATATGTTAAACTAATGATTTGAAGCATTTCGATATCGATTGCTAAATATGTATATACAAGAAAATGGACTTTATACCTAAATATAAGATTATGGAATTCTTCTGCGTGCACTGCAGTTATGAAAGTTAAAGAAGGTTTATTAACTTAAATATGTTAAACTAATGAGCTGAAGGATTTCGATATCGATTGCTAAATGTGTATATACAAGAAAATCGATTTCATACCTAAATAAAAGATTACGGAAATTACCCAAATATACTGCCGTTATGCCGTTATGGCTTCTGTAAAGAAGGTTAATTATTAAAATATGATAAGCTAATGGTTTGAAGCATTTCGATATCGATTGCTAAATGTGTAAATACAAGAAAATCGACTTTATACCTAAATATAAAATTATAACATTACGGAATTCTTCTAAATGCACTGCCGTTATGCCATTAGGGCCTTTTGTAGGCTTTAGTGCGCTAAAGAAGGTTTATTAACTTAAATATGTTAAACTAGTGATTTGAAGCATTTCGATATCGATTGCTAAATGTGAATATACAAGAAAATCGAATTTATACCTAAATAAAAGATAACATAACTCTTCTAAATGCACTGCCGTTATGCCGTTAAGGCTTTATGTAGACTTCAGTTCGTTAAAGAAGGTTTATTAACTTAAATATGTTAAACTAATGATTTGAAGCATTTCGATATCGATTGCTAAATGTGTATATACAAGAAAATCGAATTTATACCTAAATAAAAGATAACATAATTCTTCTAAATGCACTGCCGTTATGCCGTTAACGTTTTATGTAGACTTCAGTGCGTTAAAGAAGGTTTATTAACTTAAATATGTTAAACTAATGATTTAAAGCATTCCTATATCGATTGCTAACTGTGTAAATACAAGAAAATCGACTTTATACCTAAATATAAAATTATAACATTACGGAATTCTTCTAAATGCACTGCCGTTATACTGCTAAGGCTTTATGTAGACTTTAGTAAGCTAAAAAATGTTTATTAATTTAATATGTTAAACAAATGATTTGAAGCATTTCGATATCGATAGCTAAATATGTATATACAAGAAAATCGAATTTATACCTAAATATAAGATAACGGAATTCTTCTACATCAACTGCCGTTATGCCAACTTCAGATCGTTAAAGAAGGTTTATTAACTTAAATATGTTAAACTAATGATTTGAAGCATTTCGATATCGATTGCTAAATGTGTATATACAAGAAAATCGACTTTATATCTAAATATAAAATTAAAACATTACGGAATTCTTCTAAATGCTCTGCCGTTATACCGTTAAGGCTTTATGTAGACTTCAGTAAGCTAAAAAACTTTTATTAACTTAATATGTTAAACTAATGTTTGAAGCATTTCGATATCGATATCTTAATGTGTATATAAAAGAAAATCGACTTTATACCTAAATATAAGATTACGGAATTCTTCCAAATGCACTGACGTTATGGCTTTAAATCAACTTCAATACGTTAGAGAAGGTTAATTAACTCAAATATGTTAAACTAATGATTTGAAGCATTTCGATACCGATTGCCAAATATGTATATACAAGAAAATTGAATTTATACCTAAATATAAGATAACGGAATTTTTCTAAATGCACTGCCGTTATGCCGTTAACACTTTATGTAGACTTCAGTGCGTTAAAGAAGGTTTAATAACTTAAATATGTTAAACTAATGATTTGAAGCATTTCGATATCGATTGCTAAATGTGTATATACAGGAAAATCGACTTTATACCTAACTAAAAGATTACGGAATTCTTCCAAATGTACTGTCATTATGCCGCCAAGGCTTTGTGCCAACTTCAATACGTTAAAGAAGGTTAATTATTTTAAATATGTTAAACTAATGATTTGAAGCATTTCGATATCGATTGGTAAATGTGTATATACAAGAAAATCGAATTTATACCTAAATATAAGATAACGGAATTCTTCTAAATGCACTGCCGTTATGCCGTTAAGGCTTTATGTAGACTTCAGAGAGTTAAAGAAGGTTTATTAACTTAAATATGTTAAACTAATGATTTGAAGCATTTCGATAGCGATTGCTAAATGCGTATATACAAGAAAATCGACTTTATACCTAAATATAAGATTACGGAATTCTTCTACATGCACTGCCGTTATGCCGCCATGGCTTTATGTCAACTTCAATTCGTTAAAGAAGGTTAATTGACTTAAAAAAGTTAAACTAATAATTTGAAGCATTTTGATATCGCTTGCTAAATGAGTATATACAAGAAAGTCGAATTTATACCTAAATATAAGATAACGGAATTCTTCTAAATGCAGTGCAGTTATACCGTTATGGCTTTATGTAGACTTCAGTGCGTTAAAGAAGGTTTATTATCTTAAATATGTTAAACTAATGATTTGAAGCATTTCGATATCGATTGCTAAATGCGTATATTGAACAAAATCGACTTTATACCTAAATATAAGATTACGGAACTCTTCCAAATGCACTGCCGTTATGCCGTTAAGGCTTTTGTAGACTTCAGTAAGATAAAGAGGATTAATTTACTTAAATCTGTTAAACTTATGATGTGAAGCATATCGGCATCGATTGCTAAATGTGTATATACAAGAAAATCGACTTTATACCTAAATATAAGATTACGAAGTTGTCCCAAATATACTGTCGTTATGCCGCCATGGCTTTGTATCACCTTCAATACGTTAAAGAAGGTTTATTAACTTAAATATGTTAAACTAATGATTTGAAGCATTTCGTTATCGATTGCTAAATGAGTATGTACAAGAAAATCGAATTCATACCTAAATATAAGATTACGTAATTCTTCTAAATGCGCTGCCGTTATGCCGTTAAGACTTTTGCAGACTTCAGTAAGAAAAAGAGGGTTAAGTAACTTAAATATGTTTAACTAATGATTTGAAGAATTTCGATATCGATTGCTAAATGTGTATGTACAAAAAAATCGACTTTATACCTAAATATAAGATAACGGAATTCATATAAATATACTGCCGTTATGCCGTTATGGCTTTATGTAAACTTCAGTAAGATAAAGAAGGTTTATTAACTTAAATATGCTAAACCAGTTATTTGAAGCATTTCGATATCGATTGCAAAATGTGTATGTACAAGAAAGCCGACTTTAAGCCTATATATAAGTCTACGGAATTCTTCCAAATGCACTGCCGTTATGCCGTTATGGCTTTATGTAAACTTCAGTAAGATAAAGAAGGTTAATTAATTTAAATATGTTAAACTAATGATTTGAAGCATTTCGATATCGATTGTTAAATGTGTATATACAAGAAAATCGAATTTATACCTAAACATAAGATTACGGAATTCTTCTACATGCACTGCCATTATACCGCCATGGCTTTATGTTAACTTCAGTGCGTTAAAGAAGGTTTATTAACTTAAATATGTTAAAATAATGATTTGAAACATTTCGATATATATCGACTTTATATATAAATATAAGATTATACCTAAATATAAGATTACGTAATTCTTCTAAATGCACTGCCGTTATGCCGTTAAGGCTTGATGTAGACTTAAGGAAGATAAATAGGGTAAATTACCTTAAATATGTTAAACTAATGATTTGAAGCATTTCGATATCGATTGCTTAATGAGTATGTACAAGCAAATCGAATTCATGCCTAAATATAAGATTACGTAATTCTTCTAAATGCACTGTCGTTATGCCGTTAAGGCTTTTGCAGACTTCAGTAAGAAAAAGAGGGTTAAGTAACTTAAATACGTTAAACTAATGATTTGAAGCATTTCGATATCGATTTCTAAATATGTAAATACAAGAAAAACGACTTTATACCCTAATATAAGATTACGGAATTCTTCTAAATGCACTGCAGTTATACCGTTAAGGCTTTATGTAGACTTCATTGTGTTAAAGAAGGCTTATTATAAATAACTTGAAAATGTAAAACTAATGATTTGAGGCATTTCAATATCGATTGCTAAATGTGTATATACAAGAAAGTCGACTTTACATATACCTAAATATAAGATTACGGAATTCTTCCAAATGTACTGCGTTATGCCGAAATGGTTTGTATCAACTACAATACGTTAAAGAAGGTCAATTATTTTGAATATGGTAAACTATTGGCTGGAAGCATTTCGATATCGACTGCTAAATGTGTAAATACAACAAAATCGACTTTATACCTAAATATAAAATTATAACATTACGAATTTCTTCTAAATGCAATGCCGTTATACCGTTAGGGCTTTATGTAGACCTCATTAAGCTAAAAAATGTTTATTAATTTAAATATGTTAAACTAATGATTTGAAGCATTTCGATATCGATAGCTAAATGTGTATATACAAGA
>JAPZAG010000091.1:0-18404 GCA_027475135.1 Bactrocera correcta | reverse complement strand
ATATTTAAAAATTTAAAAATTAACTGTTATTCACACATTAACTACGAATATATGTATGTATGTATATTTCGAAAATAGCATAAATTAATTAGAATGTTATCAGTTTTGCATATATTCATAAAAATTCGCAAAATGATCATATCAATTAATATATTGGCATGTAAGCATATAAAAATATAAGCAAAAGGCCAACATATGTACGTCTGCAATAGCAATGTATGTTTCTGAGCATAATCTTCAATTAATGCTCAGCTCTGTTCACGCGCCCCTGTTAAAAATTTCTCCTTCTTAGCTAGATGTGGTGGAATGCACCCATCGCATTTTGTTAGCTTTTGACAGTTTACACGCTTGTCCGTTGTTGGACCTTCTCTATAAATATACGTTCTCTGGTATTAGTATGGCCACAACGATATTGTGTATATGCAAATATACAAAAGTATATGTACATTCCGGCCATGCTGTCGCAGCCATTGTGTTCACCACTTGAGAATGTGCTTACACTAAATACGTTTATGGGGAGTTGAATTGATGCATATTTTTTGGCGCAGGCTTTGAGGAAATATCCCGTAAGAAAAAGGCTGTAAGATCGCTAGTTATAGCCTACCTTTAGGTTTTGCAAAATAATTAGGCATGAAAATCTGTAAAATTATTGCGTATGCAAATTAGTTTTGAGTGAAGTACGGAACACATAGAGCGCGACGACTGCAAACTACATCTGTCAAATATTAAAATACAGACGTTCTTATGGACACTGTTATTTTGACAGCTGCACGACTACACGACTGCAGGCCGACAGTTGTCGTTCCCGCTAACTTGAATATTTCCTATATTTTGTTATTTTAGTTTTTTATTTAGATATAATTTGACTAATTTTTTTATTTTACGTAATTCATTATTTCTTAAAATACTAAATTTTATTAATACTTATCTGTACTTAAATAAAAACTAATCAGCGAAATTTGAGAGAAAAATCAGGACAACCTACATAAAATAAAATTAAGCACAATTTTTTTTGCAAATTGTATCGAGTCTATATTATCCGAAGGAACTTTATTCCTGCCTGGTGTCCCACGACAGCGCATATCTTGTTCTTTTTTATATTGTGATCAGCAAATACATACCTATTATTGTATATTATTATTATTTTATTCGTCTGTTATTTTATTTAATTAATTATTATTAATCTTACTTTTTGCCAAAATTTGGCATCTTTCATCGGTTGCCCGGTAGCGTTAAGTTTTAGCGTCAATGCATCCCATAGCTTATTGAATGAAACTTTGCCTTGCCCACAATTAGGCAAAATATTATTTGCTAAGTTCTAATGCTGTAGTATAAAAACACGAATATTTATTTTGTTTACATTTGTGCTTTAATCATTAGTTACTCGTATAATTTAAATACACGAACTCAATAAAAGAAAAATAACTTGCATTTAGCTAACGAATGAGATTTCGATTCTTTCGTACAAACGAGAACACGTTATCGAATAAGGAAATTTCAAATTTCGAAAGTGCGATAGTGAGTACAACGGTCCGAAAACAAAAAAAACTTCATGAATTTCGCTCGTTAACGTGTGCCGCGATTTGGGCCCTGTTCTCTTAAAGATTTATCAAAAAGTTGGCGAAAAAAGGACCTAGTGATCCAAGCATTGATATCGCTTTTGTGTCAAGTTTTGGTTAGCATAGAGCTATTTAATATAAATTAAGGTAAATACATATATTATTTATGTCCCGCAACGAAGGAGGACGCGTAAATGAAATGATGAGTGGAATTTCAACACACTTTGCACACATTATTTAATTTAAAAGAAATAACCGTAATCGGTCCAACACCAGGTTGTACCAGGTTTTTTTCACGTAGATCTCCGTTGTGCGTTGGCGGCCGACCAGTCGGTCCGACCAGGGTTATTCTTTTGAAGCGCGGCCGAAACCGCGAACGCACAAAGGAGTTCAACGCAAAACATGTGCAAAGTAAGTTAATATTTTGTAAAAATCAATTTACTTTCCACTCACGAAATTCTCATCTTTGCGTCAAAATAAAACGATTTCGTATATTCTAATATTACATTAAATTAAATTTTTTGTAAACATAACATGTCTGACATGCCCATCAGCAGTTGTTCTGGGTATTACTGCAAAAATACGTTTTTTGACAACACAAAATTGTCCACTCGCGACATGTGTGACTTTACATTTTTTTTTTTAAACGACAAATCCACCTAGGTATTCATTTGTGTCGAACGTGTTGCATTTTGGAAATGCGACATTGGTAGACTGGAGTTCCTTTGTTAGGGAAGTATTGATCGAATGGGTGCTCAACAATAGCTCTGAAAAATTAGGGGGTGAAAATACAATTGCAGAAATCGACGAGGCCAAAATGGGAAAGGGAAAATACAACCGAGGCAGAATTGTTGAAAGACAGTGGGTTTTTGACGGTTTTGAACGCGACAGTAAAAAACTTTTTATCGGAGCTGTAGAAAGCCGTTCAAAAAACTCACTGCTTAAAATAATCAGAGAAAAAATTTTACCCGGAACCACCATCATTTCCGATTGTTGGAAGGCATTCAATTGTCTTAATGACAAGGGTTTTCGGCATTTAACCGTGAACTATTCCTATAATTTTGTAGACCCCGACGTGAAGTATGTGCCAATATACCAAGGTACGGGCGAAAAGGGTTCCATTTTCCAGGGTATTGAGCCGATTTTTTTTTTAAGCGTAGATTTGCTAGTCATGGTGAAAGAATACATGGTATTTTTGAAACAATAGGGAAATTATACGACCCACATTCGGTTGAATTATAAAAATAATATTTTTTAGTTTTGTTTGAATTATTGAAATAATATTTTTAAGTTTTGTTTTAATTGTTGAAATTATATTTTTAATTTTGTAAAAAATATATTTTTTTCATTAAATGAAAATAAATATTGTTTTTAACCGAATGCAACCCTTTTATTGTTTAGTGAAGTAATTACACGATTAATAAGTAAGTAATCCAAGTTTTTAAATAAACAAATAACGATTGAAAAATATTTCTGTATGTAATGCTATGTTCGGACCGACAGCGAAAACATGTTTTCGTGGGAAAAAGTGATTTTCGTCCATGTAAAATCTGTCAAACGAAAACACAGTTTTCGCTGAAAACTGCTCGAAAACTTACATTCCACTCATAATAATCGGTGCCTGCTCTAGCTTAATCGTTTTGTTTTTGGAAGACATATTTTGCCGGCCCTAAATGTCACTTGATATTTGTTTACATTCCATATAAAAATACAGCTGTCACTTGATATTAATTTGAAAAATGGAAAAACAAAAATGTAGGAAAAGAAGTTGTTGGAGTGATAGGGCAGAAGCCCTACTAATTGAATTGTGGCAACCACATAGTGGAGGAAATGGCAATGGAGTTGCAGCAACAAGGTGTGCATTTCACGGCAAGTGAAATAAAATCTAAAATGCACAATCTTTCACAGAGATATAGGTACATAATTAAATAAAATTAAGGGAAAATGGAGTTTTTACATATACATATCTCATGTTTTACAGGAAAGAGAAAACAGCAGTCGGGTCAACCGGCAGTTTTCCCTCGCAGTGGCCATTTTATGATAAAATGAGAGCCGTACTGTTGCCGTACGTTAGCTACAACACCGAGGGCTTAGTGCAGGAGAGTTTTCAAATTAAGAAATATTTGTTTTGTAATTCAATATACATGTTATTTACATTTACATACATATATACATTTTTAAAAAGGTTCTACTAACTCCGAACCACTCCAAATTTCGGTGGAAACGGCTGTGTCTTCGACATTTGTTGCTGCATCTCCATTGTCATCACCAGTTTGCCTGCCATCACCCTCAGCGATGCCGATGTCGCCAACTGATACTTTTTCGCTATCAGTATCGTCTCCTGAGCCGAGTGATTATATTAATAAAAGAAGGAATCATTTTCAGAGCATTATATTAAGAAAATTTGAACAAATTTAAAAGCAACTAGAGAAAGCAAGTCAGGAATCCATTGAAACCAGTAAAGAAATTAAGGACTTGACAAAAAAAAAATGGTTGAAAACGACAACAAAAAAACCGAAATGATGCGTCGAAAGCGGGCCTTGAGGTGTCCAAAAGCATTTTCGACAACTCTGCGTGTTTTCGAAAGAGCGTAGTTGAATACCTTCTCACCAAAATTTTGATTTACGCTAAATGGACACGTTTTCATTAGTTGTTTGCTAAATCGAAAAGCCGAATCCCCAATAATGAATACTGGCACATTTACGCCTGAAATTTCTCTAGACATTTCGCTTAGTAAAGGACAACTGTCCATTTCTTTTTTAAGTGATGACGTCTCATAAAATTGAGAATGATTACATCGCCCGGGACTTCCTACTTTTGTGTAAGTAAAACGGTATCTGAATATACATTGTAAACATTACTTATGTACTTATACATATGTATGCATATTGAGTTTTTAGACTTAACTTAGCTTCAACTAATGCTATTAAAACGGTGGAATACTATCCTTTATAATTATAATAATCCACAGCTTCGTCAGATGATGGCATCCGTCTGTAAACAATTACTAGAACATTAGCGTAAATTTAAGATTTTATATCCAATATTTACCAATTGCTTCTAAGCATTGTGGGAATGCAATTACCTCGAAACCAGTCACCAATTCGGTTATATTTTCTCTTTTAGAAGCAACATTTTAAAACAGGATGGCTGCAGTAATCTCCAGATTTCGGTGTAAAATTCCAGTAAAATTTCGCAAACCGTACACCGAACATGTTGGCGATACTACGATACTCTGCAGATGACCCTAAAGCAAATAATGTTATAGCCACTCTTTTCTCGACAGGAATTGCTTTTCGGTAATTTGTATCCATTTTTTGTAACGGGCGGAGGATGTCACATAATTTATCAAAGGAACTTCGGTCTATGCGAAAGTTGTCTTTAAAAAAAGCAGATAAGTTTCGTTGGCAATCGTGTTCCCAAAACTGACCAACCGTTGCTGTAATTAATAATATATAATTGAAAACTTTTTCATCAGTAGGAACATACATATACACACTTTTGTCTAACATGAATTAATTGGTGTCCCAAGGTCCTTTATTAAATCTAATACGATTAGATGTTGTTTCTTTAACTCGGCTATCTTTTTTGCCAAGGCATGGTGCTGAGTATTACAACATTCCAATAGTTCCCTTGAAGAATTGTCGATGAGCAGGATATTTATTTGGCTTCTCAAAGCCAATGCTTTCGCAAATTAACATCTTTTTTCAGAATTCTAAAAAACACGATCTTTAGTAATAATTATAAGCAAATGTTAAGGATTTCAAAACTTACCATTCTCGTTGCTCAAATGTAAACAAATAAATAAATTTGTGAGCTGTCAGTCAAAACTCAGCGAAAACACAAATTTTCGGTCCGAACGACTTACGTTCCACAACATACAAATGTGTTTTCAAAATGTTTTCAATGTCGGTCCGAACATAGTATAACGTTTTTCCCATTTTTATCTTTTCTCTTTCAGCGCTCTGCTGAACATTTACCACGAAATCTTGTGTGTGCAGATGTGTGGCAGCTGAATCTTTCCATAAATTCCCATCGGATCAAGAATTAGCAAGGTATGAATTTATTTTGGAATACATAAATATGTGGTAGGTATTGTAGTGATACTTGGGTGAATTTTTATATACATACATATGTATATGCATATGTATATATGTACACTCAGCGAAAAAAAAAACGCACTCTACAGAGTGCTTTTATATAGCGCAAAACTTGGATTCATATTATTCTAAGATAAACATTTTTCTTTGAGGGTCAACCACTTTTATTTAGTTTATGTTTCAAGCATTTTTATATACAAAACTTATAGTTTAACACTTGTTATAGATAAGAATGTAAAAACACACACATAACAAATCACAGAAGTAAATTTTGTTATGATCAATAATGTAATTTTTAAACAAGTTATTTACATATTTTTTGTTTTATATGATTTTCATTTAGTATTAGAATATGTAACGAATCAAAATCACATATTTTGTATAAAAAAAATTCTTAGTATTTTGTAGAATACCCCCTCCTCCTAATAACCTCGGCTATTTGTTTAGGCATGGATTCAAAAAAGTGTTAAAGATAATTTTTATTGATTTCTTCATTCCGCACAGCTTCAACAATGTTTTCTATTTCTTTTCGACTTTTTGGAAGCTTTTCTTTTATCATTTTGCCCACTATTTTGTCCAAAGAATGCCAGCAGTTCTCAATTGGATTGAGATCTGAACTGTTTCCTGGCCACGTGAGAGCCCCTATTCCACAAAAATCTTTTTGTTTTGAAACCTGTAAGTGTTTGTCATAAACTATTGAAATTTATTTCAATATTTTTGTGCTTTGGTTACCGCTTTGGCTCTATGACAAGGGGCTGAAATATCCTGAAAATAAACTTTTTGGGCGTGTTTGGACAGCTGTTCAATAGTTGGCAAAACACCTTCTCTCAACATTCCAATTTTTATTTCGGTATTCACAGATCTTTTTAGAATAATTAGCGGCCCAACACCAAACTTGGTTACAGCTCCCACACCATTAAATAAGGCGAATGCTTTACGGTGGGCCAAACACAGTTTTCCCAAAAACGCTCCCCTTTCCTACGACGCACTGTGGCATTTCCGTCGGGTTCCAACAAATTAAATTTCAATTCATTGGAAAAAATAGAATTTCCCCAATCTGATGTAGTCAAAGTTTTGTGTAATTTTACCCAGTCTAGTCGGTATTTCTTCATTCGTATGATGAGAAGTGGCTTTTTGGCTGGACGTCGCGCTCGGAATCCATGATTATTCAGCACATTTTGTATAGAAGTTGTAGTTATTTTTACCCCAATGGTTTCGTAAAATGTTGCATTGATTGTTCCAGCATGTTGAAAGTGATCATTAATGCACATCCATTTAATTTGTCGTTTTTGACGGGGTGTTACTGTTTTCCGACGTCCACTGCCCTTTTCTCGAGCTATTTAATTGAAATACGTATAATTTTTAATTATAATACGCACGTTCCAATCTCTTATGCCCATTTCACGAGCTTTTTGACCTTTGGATAATTTTTTTTATATAAAGCTACGATTTCTGTTTTCTTTTTTGTTGACACCACCATGTTCAACTTTACTAGCCTTCACAACTGATCCAAAAGAAAAAACCGCAAATTCTGTAATAAACATGTGCGGACCGCAACGGTTTTTAAAATAAAGGTAAAATAATGTAGTCACATGACAAAACAGCTAAATAAGACAAATAGTGAATTTTGAGCAAATAGTGACAGTTCAAAATAGGAATATTAGAAAATTTTCGACTGCGTGGGTTTTTTTTCGCCGAGTGTACATATGTACATTCATCAAATATTTAAGGGGCTATACCAGTGTTACCCATGGAAAGTTAGGCGAATTTCTTGATTTATTAAAGAAAGTACTCAATTGAATATTTCGAAGTTCTTTGGATATTATATAATAAGGTATATTTTCGGTTATATTTTAAGATTTTTGAAGTGAAACTTCTTTAGAATCGTTGTGATTTCAAACCGGTTGCAACGGAAAAACGACAGGTAAGAGACACAAATACGAAAATGTGTATGATAAAGCCAGGAAAGAATGAAACAGAAATATATGTATGTATGCAAGTTAATGCAACCCAAACCCACTAAAATAAATCCCTATCCCATTCATCTCTAGTAGACACATACATATGTGATGTAAGTCGACACCACATTCATCCATAGGATCAAGCCAACCGCCCATCATAACGAATAGAATTAATTTGCAAGGTCATCATAAAATCTATTGGAATACAATTACAAGAAGGACTTGATCACGCAACAAGAAGGATGGCTGTGGCATCCTTTTTGCATGATCAGCATTATAATACTATAAGAACTAAAATTAAGAGATAAATAGGGCAGTTATGAGGTTTAAGTTATAAGCGAGAGTTATAAGTTATAAGCAAGAGTTATAAGTTACTTAAAAAAAAAAACCCAATAAAGAAAAAAAAAAATTAATTTGCATACAAATATTATTTCTTTGGCAAAATATTACTACGAAAGCAAATGCGGGCCATATTCATATGTACATACTTATGTATGTAAGTTAATACAACACCTATCAACAATTCGACAACATAACTTCCGCAACAACTACATAACTTACTGACTTAAGCAAATCGCCGCAGCAGGTTCAGTAACAACGACTTGACTTCCGGCACGCGCACCCAAAATGCTTATGCACCTTCACAAGCCAATTCCTGGAAGTGCATCACGCCACCACACTGCAGGCTAGACGGAATTTAGGTATAAAATTATGTTAAGCATTAATTTTAGTTACATTTTATGTCATTTAATAAAGTAACGCGATCGCGCTGCCATCCATGCAGCACCGTTGTTAAAAACGCGAAAAAAATTTTGTTTTTTTTTAGCTTTCTCAACGAGAGAAAGCTTAACTGGCGCCCGAGCGAATTGCAAGCAAGCGTAAAGCTGCTTGTACAAAAAAGTCACGTAAAGTGCAAGGACAACTTAGATGCAAAGGAGCGTAAACTTAGCTAAAAAGTTAGGCGTAAAGCTACTTTGGTAAAAACAAAAAGTGTCGATCGATCGGTTCCTTAGTAGCTTAGGCAAAAAGGAGACATTACGTGTCGGCCTAAGATCGCGGATATAAAAAAATTTTAAACTAGAATAATAACAAAAAAATACTGTAATAAAGTGTTGGACAATAAAGAAGAAAAATCTATATAAACAATATCCCTAAACGATCAAGGGTAAAATAAGAAGTGAATGTGCAAAAAAAAAACTGTGAGAAAAATCTATCCTTAAACGAACAAAGGATAGTAAAAATATTTGACTTTCAATAAGAAGTGAACTATAAAGCAAGTTCTGTGAGCAGCGTGAAATTCTACATCAAAATAGTGCTGCTACCAAATCCTATTGAGCATTGAATGTGCGAAAGAAAAAAACTGTGAAACAAGTTAATAGAAGAGAAAAATCTAAAAGTGAACTAAAAAACAAGTTCTGTGAGCAGCGTGAAATTCTATATCGAAGTAGTCCTGCTACCAAATCCTATTGAGCATTATAATCACACTATCAACTCCATCAACAGAAGTTACAACAGTTTTAACTACAGAATCCGTAACGAAGGAAGAAAATACAAGTACAAAACCAGCGCTACAAGCAGTGAGTCGGTGCTATATTTTTTATTATTTCAAAATATATTTATAATTATATACATAGTATTTTGTAAAAATGGCAAATCCCAATAACCTAGTTCGTCCACCAATTCTTTCCTCATCCCAAACTTCTGTCCCCCCCCCACAATCTGCTCAGTTATCAGTAGATGATTTAACTAGGCTAATATCGACAATTGCCACAGACATACTTAGACAACAAGGACCACGGGTAGTACAGTCAGTACTTAACCCCCCTCCGTCGCAAGTAGTAGACCAACAAATCGAGGATAGACATAGGAACAATTTAGGGGAATTAGATAAAATTCATGACATAGTTAAATCCCTTAAGGATTTTTCGGGACAGCCAGGAGAATACAACTCCTGGAAGAAAGGTGTTGATCGAATTTTGGCCATATACGAGCCATTGAAAGGACAACCAAAGTATTTTGGCATATTAAGTGTGATAAGAAATAAAATAGTCGGCAACGCCGACATCGCCTTAGAATCTTACAACACGCCGCTTGTTTGGGCAGGCCATATCAAAATTTTCTAACGATGCATTATGGGGACAAGAGAGACTTGTCCACTCTCGAGTATCAAATGACGACATTGATACAAGGGAACAGACCTGTCCCTGAATTCTACCAGCAGGTGTATACACACCTTTCGCTGATTTTAAACAAGTTAGGATGCCTCGAAATGACTAATGAATCCTTGTGCCTCCTGACACAGGCATACAGGGACAAAGCATTGGATACACTTATAAGAGGATTAACTGGGGACTTACCCAGACTCTTAGGAATACGAGAACCGGCGGACTTGCCACAGGCTCTTCATCTGTGTATGAAACTAGAGAACCAAACTTTTCGCACAAATCATGCGACTAACGCAAGGAAAGGACAACCCCCTCAGCTGCCACCAAGGAGAAACTTTGTGCAGCAGCAAACACAACAATTTTATCCCCAACTGGCTCATTTTCCCAACCCAAAAACCAACCTATTTGGCAACCACGGCCACAATTTCCTGGTCAAATAGGCAGCATAACGGCAATTACCCCCCTAGACCCCCCAAAACCCCCAACAGCGGCCAGAACCGATGGATGTAGACCCAAGCATCCACTCCCGTAGGATAAATTATATGAATAGACTTACCCAAAACCAGGCTTATGGCAAAAGACCTCAGCCGACTGCTCATCATCAACCAAATAAATATCAAAGAACTTTTCATCTAGCTACAGAACAGGCGGAAGATGAGAGTATCGTTGAACAAACGAGCATTAATTTTTTAGCATGATGGGCTCTTCGCTACCCTATTTTGAAGTGAAAGCGGAGAGCGGAAAAATCATTAAATTTTTAATAGATACGGGTTCAAGCAAGAATTATGTAAAACCCGAACTTGCAAGGAAGCGTATACCAAACGAGGTGCCCTTCTATGCAAAATCCGTTGTAGGTTCCATAAAAATATGCGAGCATACAAAAGTAAAGTTGTTTGATATGAATGAGGAGATAAAATTCTACCTCATGCCTTCTTGAGTAACTTTTGATGGCATACTAGGTAACGACACTCTAAAGGAGTTAGAGGCCGTAATTTACACAAACAAAAACTATACGAAAATAAGAAATGGTAAGGCAATAAGATTAAAGCAGCTGCCTTCTAAAGCGGTCAATGCAGTAAATATAAAAGAGGAAACGTTGGCTCCTCAAACGAAAACAAAAATGAATCACCTTGTCAACTCCTACAGAAATCTTTTCTCAGAACCCGATGAGAAACTTACATATGTATACAACCAAAGTTGTTGCCCAAATTAGGACAACAAGTGATTCACCAGTTTACACGAAATTCTACCCATACCCCGCAGCTCTAAAAGGCGAGGTAGAAAACCAAGTAAAAAAACTCCTAAATGATGGTATAATAAGGCCGTCAAGGTCGCCGTACAACTCCCCAGTTTGGATTGTACCCAAAAAGGCGGATTCAGCGGGAAAAAAACGGTACCGCATGGTCATCGACTACAGGAAGCTTAATGCAGTCACGACTTCGGATAGGTACCCTATCCCCGAGATAACAGAAGTTATCTCCCAGCTGAGCAACAGCAATTTTTTCTCTGTACTTGATCTAAAAAGTGGTTTTCACCAGATTCCACTAAAAAAATCTGACATTAAAAAAAACCGCATTTTCCATAAACAATGGAAAATACGAATTCACGCGTTTACCTTTTGGCCTGAAAAATGCGCCATCAATATTCCAGCGCACATTAGCCCGATATATTGCGAGAATATATCGGGAAATGTTGTTATGTCTATATTGATGATATAATCATCTTTAGTAAAACCGAGGACGAACATCTCGAACACATTGAAACAATTTTTAGGACCCTAGATGAAGCCAACATGAAGGTGCAGTTGGATAAATGCAATTTTTTTAAAAAGGGGAAACGGAATTTTTAGGTTACATCATTACACCAAATGGCATAAAAACCAATCCAGCAAAAGTGGAGGAAATTTTCCCAAATTTTTCCCACAGCCCAAAAATTTAAAAGAACTCCGTAGCTTTCTAGGTATGTCAGGATATTACAGGCGATTTGTTAGAGATTACGCAAAAATCGCCAAACCCTTGACATCCCTTTTAAGAGGGGAAAAAGGGGTCGAACGTCTAAAAACAAATCGGCCAACATTAAGATTGACCTCGATAAAAATGCAATCGAGTCTTTTATCAAAATTAAAAATTCCCTAACGTCCAAGGACATTATCCTTGCTTTCCCAGATTTCGAAAAGGAATTTGAACTGGCTACTGATGCCTCAAACTTCGCCATAGGCGCAGTTTTATCGCAAAACGATAAGCCGATAGCCTTTATATAGGGTGATTTTTTTGAGGTTAGGATTTTCATGCATTAGTATTTGACAGATCACGTGGGATTTCAGACATGGTGTCAAAGAGAAAGATGCTCAGTATGCTGTGACATTTCATCATGAATAGACTTGCTAACGAGCAACGCTTGCAAATCATTGAATTTTATTACCAAAATCAGTGTTCGGTTCGAAATGTGTTTCGCGCTTTACGTCCGATGAGCGATGAGGCTCATTTCTGGTTGAATGGCTACGTAAATAAGCAAAATTGCCGCATTTGGGGTGAAGAGCAACCAGAAGCCGTTCAAGAACTGCCCATGCATCCGAAAAATGCACTGTTTGGTGTGGTTTGTACGCTGGTGGAATCATTGGACCGTATTTTTTCAAAGATGCTGTTGGACGCAACGTTACGGTGAATGGCGATCGCTATCGTTCGATGCTAACAAACTTTTTGTTGCCAAAAATGGAAGAACTGAACTTGGTTGACATGTGGTTTCAACAAGATGGCGCTACATGCCACACAGCTCGCGATTCTATGGCCATTTTGAGGGAAAACTTCGGACAACAATTCATCTCAAGAAATGGACCCGTAAGTTGGCCACCAAGATCATGCGATTTAACGCCTTTAGACTATTTTTTGTGGGGCTACGTCAAGTCTAAAGTCTACAGAAATAAGCCAGCAACTATTTCCCGCTTTGGAAGACAACATTTCCGAAGAAATTCGGGCTATTCCGGCCGAAATGCTCGAAAAAGTTGCCCAAAATTGGACTTTCCGAATGGACCACCTAAGACGCAGCCGCGGTCAACATTTAAATGAAATTATCTTCAAAAAATAAATGTCATGAAACCAAAACTAACGTTTCAAATAAAGAACCGATGAGATTTTGCAAATTTTATGCGTTTTTTTTTTAAAAAAAAATATCAAGCTCTTAAAAAATCACCCTTTATCACGAACGTTGAGTAGAGCCGAAGAGCACTACGCAACAAACGAAAAGGAGATGCTTGCAATAATATGGGCATTAAACTCCTTTAGAATTACCTATACGGTTCACGCAAGGTAAAAATCACGACCGACCACCAACCTTTAACCTATGCGCTAAGCAACAAGAATAGCAATAGTAAAATGAAGCGGTGGAAGGCGATCCTTGAAGAATATAGCTATGAGTTATACTACAGGCCTGGCAAGAGTAACGTCGTAGCTGACGCCTTGTCTAGAATACCTCATGATACACCATTGAATTCGCTCTCTACAGCGACTCATTCGGATGAAAGTTCATCCCACAATTTAATATATAGCGTTGAAGCACCTATTAACGCATTCAAAAATCAAATATTCTTAAATAAAGACGCAATCTCGAGTTACCAATTCAAAATTATATTTCCAACGTATCATCGCCATCTAATCACCGAACCCGAATATACTGATGAAAATTTGATAGATATTTTAAAAAGATACCTCAGTCCGTCCGTCATAAATTGCATAAAAACGGATGAGCATATTATGGGAAAAATTATATCCCTTCACTTTAACAAATATAAAGTTAGGTTTACCCAAATAATGGTAAAGGACATAACGAATGAACAAGAGCAAGAAGAAATAGTAGTTAGCACCCATAATAGAGCACATAGGAATTGCAGGGAAAATAGAATGCAGATCCTAGAAAAAAATTATTTTCCTGCAATGGCGAATAAAACTAAAAAAATTATAAAAAAAAAGCGAAACATGCAAAGTTAATAAATACGAACAGCATCCGCCAAAGCCGCAAATACAGGCCACTCCAATTCCACGGTTTCCTAGTCAAATAGTTCACTTAGATATCCTCATAATAGGAAAACAGTTGATTTTGACAGCCGTAGATAAATTTTCAAAATTTGCTGTCGCGAAACCCATACAATCTAAAGCTGCCGAGGATATCAGGCAACCTCTGAGAGATATACTACTTTCCCTCATACCGGAAACGGTAGTATTTGACAATGAAAGATCATTTAAATCTGAGTCAATAAATTTTATGGTAGAAAATGAGTTCGGCATACAAATATTTCGAACAGCCCCTTACACCAGCTCCTCAAATGGACAGGTTGAACGATTTCATTCAACTTTACAGGAGATCATGCGTTGCTTGCAAAGCGAGAAAACGCATACTTCTTTTAACGAATTACTGGAGAAATTGGTAAAAGAATACAATTATTCAATTCATTCCACTACCGCAAAGAAACCCGTAGAAGAAGAGTTTGTAGCGACCCCCCAAAATTTCTAGATAAGGATAGAGAGGAAACTGCTAGGAAATTATTAACTAAACAGAATATCGACCTTTTGTACCATAATAAAGATCGAACCCCGTTAAAACAATACGTCAGAGGAGACGAGATTTTCGTAAAAATAGACAAGAGAATAGGAACAAAGTTATCTTCTAAATACAGAAAGGAAATTGTAGAGCAGAACTACAATTCCACAATTAAAACTAAGTCAGGTAAAATCGTTCACAAAAAAAAAAATTAAACAATGTTAAAATTTTTTTTTTTTCGGTTAGTCATAATGACCCGCTACTATACCTTTCTGATTCAACTAACGATGACATTGACCGTGACCACACAACAAATCGACATACAGGATCTTACCAACAACAACGGGTACCTACCCATTAAGACAGGAGAAGTAAGGACAATCAAGCATTACGACAAAATTTTACATTTCATCAATTTAACGAAATAACAATTTAATGCAAATTAGCGACTTTCTTTCTGGACAGATAACGAACATTACAGACCACATAAACAAACAACAAACTGTTATTAGTAGTTACATAAACGAATTTACTGAATTAGCACAAAATAAAATAAAGACAATAGAGGACGAAATTCAATTCATCATGCATACTTACCAAATTAACAACGACATATCGCTTTTACGCAATCACGTAGATGACATCGGACAAATCATTTTTTCAACTAAATTAGGTATCTTGCCAACGGACATTCTAACCCCCACTGAACTGAATCATATTAGCAATTTTGAAAGTTACAACCACATTAAAACAGCCGTACTATTCCAGGAAAATACAATCATCCTATCCCTCCTCATACCTCAATATTCCTAGAATACATTATCCAAAATAAAGTTTGAACCCATCCCCAAAAATTAATAATAAATCAGTAATACTAAGCCATTTAGAAATCCTTGTAGACGAGAACAATAAAATGTACCAATTAGAAATTAAGGATAATTTAGAAAAGAATATTATAAGAATTGAAGACACATGTATAGGCAATATATTAAGTTTAAAGAAGCGAGCTGTAAGCTTGAAAATTTCAATAAACCTGATGTAATAGAAGTGCTACCAGGCACCCTTGTATTTAAGAATTTTAATTCAAATATAACCCAAAATTGTAATAAACAAAAGATAAGCCAAAAAGGCACATTTTTATTAAGGTTCGAAAATTGTGAGATAAAGATTTCTAATAGAACATAAGTATTTCAATGTAAACTTGAGGATATTTGAAACATTTGTATTACCAAATGTAATAACAAAAATAAATGATACAAACGAAATTAATAAAGAAATAAAGATGAAGGCATTGTACATAAAACAGCTTCAGCATGAAAATAATTTTAAATTACTAAAGAATGGGAACAGTGTATCCTCAATAATTAGCTTAAGTTCTGATATTTCAATTGTTTTAATTATAGTAGTCACTACTGCAATTTTATTTTTTATTATCAAAGAAAAAAAAAAAATGTACATTTCGCCTAGCTCAGAAGCAGAATTTATTGCAAACGTGCAGAAAGGCCCGTTCCTGCAAATTACAACATCGCAGCCCAACAATAACACCGATCGCGGACGATCGAACTAAGAGGGGAAGAGTTAATACAACACCTATCAACAATTCGACAACATAACTTGCCCCAACAACTACATAACTTACTGACTTAAGCAAATCGCCGCAGCAGGTTCAGTAACAACGACTTGACTTCCGGCACGCGCACCCGAAAGGCTTATGCACCTTCACAAGCCAATTCCTGGAAGTGCATCACGCTACCACACTGCAGGCTAGACGGAATTTAGGTATAAAATTATGTTAAGCATTAATTTTAGTTACATTTTATGTCATTTAATAAAGTAACGCGGGGCGCGCTGCCATCCATGCAGCACCGTTGTTAAAAACGCGAAAACAATTTTGTTTTTTTTTTTTGCTTTCTCAACGAGAGAAAGCTTAACTTGTACATACATTCATAATAACACGTGTCAAAGAGTCAATCTGGCGAAGCACTGACGCGACGACAAAGCGCCACAGCGTTGTGTTGTTGGTAGAAAATCCGAGCTGTGACGAAAGAAACTAACAAAAGATCGCCGATTGTTACCGCTTCCCTTGCTGGTCGAGCAGCTTCGCCAACAAGCTGGCGTATATATGTATGTACAGCCTTGGCCAAAAGTATTGGCCCCCCCATTAAATTACAAGTATTCTCAAATGTCAAACAATCAAATCAAAGTTACCACTTCTTTTTGTCTTACATGGGTGTTTAAAATGTTGATTAAACGAATAAACTGTGTAATATTTAAAGTCATAGCACTCTGGGTAAGATAAAACTAAAAATTGTCATTTTTTAAGAAATTCATAAAATATTTTCGCATTTAAAATTTGAAAGTGAAAGTGTAAATTACATTTAGTGAAAAGTTACCAATCTTACAAAAACAGTTCATATTTACCGAAATGCCTAAAAAAAGTGAAATTAGTTACGATGATAGAGTAAGAATTCAAGTTTTAAGTGAAGAAGGTAAGTCTCAGGTTGAGATTGCCAATTTGGTGGGATGTTCGCGGTGCGCGGTCCAATGTGCTATCAGACGATTTGTGGAGACGAAATCCCACAATAATAAACCAAAAAGTGGAAGAAAGCGTCTAACCAGTAAACGAAAAGACTGAATACTTATACGCGAGTCTCTCAAGGATCGCAAAAAATCTTCTTCTGCCCTTGCAGCTGTCCTTTCGGATGAATTTTGTAAACCAGTTAGTGCTCGAACAGCTAGAAGAAGACTTCTGGAAGCAGGTTTAAAAGGATGTAAAGCCCGAAAAAAGCCGTGGCTCTCAGAAAAGAATAGGAAAAATCGTTTTGAATGGGCTCGCCGATACCAACATTTCACGGAAGAAGATTGGTCGAATGTTTTGTGGTCTGATGAATCAAACTTCGAGGTAAGCTTAGTTTAGATCGTCTTAAAGAATTAACAGCCATAGCTTCTTACCCTAGAGCAATTTTGAAGACATAATACAAATCTTATGAAAACATTATTATTTTCTTTTCTCTAGATATTTGGAACACCTGGTGCGACGTTCGTGAGGCGACGGGTTGGGAAGAATATCATCCAGATTGCGTGGTACCCACTGTTAAGCATGGAGGAGGCAGTATTATGATCTGGGGCTGCATGGCTGCTTATGGTGTCGGCGAAATGTTCGTTTGCGAGGGTCGCATGGACAGTCAAAAGTACATAAATGTATGTATTGAAGATAACAACATTGTTTTGTTAGATTGGTCTGCACAGTCTCCAGATCTTAATCCCATTGAGCACATGTGGGCTATTTTAAAACGCAAGATTAAGGAACACAGTGTAACATCAAAAACTACCTTAAAGAATGCCTTAATTAACGAATGGTACGCTATAAGTGCGGACGAATGTGCAAAGCTTGTACGCAGCATGCCTAAGAGAATTGCTGCCGTTATTAAATCGAAGGGTGGACCTACTAAATATTAATGTTATTATCACTAATTTATTGTATTTTCACAGTTTTACTAATAAAACTTCATTATTTCACTTGTTAAAACAAAAAATTCAGTAATTAGTGGGGTGCCTAATACTTTTGGCCAAGGCTGTATATTTTTGCATGAGCTTGCATACATATCGACGCTGATTTTTGTTTTTTGTTGGTGACATATTCGCATGTGTACACATATGTATGTATGTATGTTTGTATGCTTGTGAACAATTTGTTCGGCAATGTATACAAATATACATATGTAAGTTAATACAACAAGTATTTATTTCAACAATATTCATTGCGACAATGTAGTTGTTAAAGTTCAATAACTTAAAAGTTGACACAACAAATATTTATTTCAACATAACAACAATCATTGCAACAATGTTGTTGTTAAAGTTGAATAACATAAACAAACATCCGCTGCAACTCCCAGAATTGATCGACATTATTGCTGATCAATATATAGTAATATCAACAACAATAATCAACTTCAATATTGCTGACCATTCAACATCCGCTAAACTCTGCCGTTAAGAACGCCGACGCCGCTGCCGTTGAACCACAGCTAGCTTAGGGTAATTTTAAGATTCAATGTTCAGTTTCATTTAGAAATTCAATAA